>PPHD01011223.1:0-18981 GCA_002909625.1 Bambusicola thoracicus | reverse complement strand
TAACCTGTTTACAAGGAGCTCTGCCATGGTATCCTCTGGGCAAAAAGCAGTGTTCTCTAAGTCCCACGTGGCCTCTCCAGCCACAGGAAGCGATGCAACCACCCAGATGGGTGTTCCTGAGGGAACACGTGACCATCCAAGTCTTGAGATACAGGATGTGCCCGAGTCTTCAGTCAGTGCCTGACAGCAGCAGCAGTGGGTACACCTGCAGAAGATCTGTTCAGGTTGAAGAACTGCTCAGCCTGGTTGCAGAGCTTCCAGAGAAGGTGGGCAGGCTGAAGAGCTTTCAGAGAAAGACTTTGATTGGTGGAGTCATACTCTACCATCCACCCCTGAAGCAGACTCATCACCCAGTCCTGACATGAGAAACAAGGGTTACCCTACTCTCATGCCATCAGCAGAAAGGAGGATATCTAAGAGACAGGGGAATGGAAGCAGGTTTCTGCCTGGTGTGACAGGTTGACCCTCTTCCTGTCTATGTCACTTTCCCAGGTGCCCCTACACACCAGGTAAGAGGCTCTGGAACCTGTGGAGCAAATAAATGACAATGTAGACGCAGGTCCATCCAGGTTGGAGGGTTCACCTGGGGCAAGTCAGCCTACCCCCTGTGTCACAACAGTCTTCATCAAGAAGAAGCTACTGTCAAAAGGGACTCCCATCTGAGGGGAACTGAGGATCCTATACGCTGCCCAGACCAAACTCATAGGGAAGTCTACTGCTTCTGTAGAGTCCAGCTAAGAGGCATCACTAGAAAAATCACTTGCCTGGTTCAGCCCTCTGATTATTACCCACTATTGTTTTTCTCATGTTGGCAGTGATGAGATAGCTAAGAGAAGTCCAATGGTGTTCAAAAAGGACTTTAGGGCTGTGGAGCGATTTCCTAAAGGATTGGTGAGCAGGTAGTTTTTTCTTCTGAACTGCCAGTAGCAGGGATTATTAATATTAAAAGGAACAGGCAGACCCAACAGGTCAATACATGGCTCCAAGGCTGGTGTTGCTGGCAGAATTTCAGGATCATGGGACCTGAGCAAAACCTGACAGGATGAGCCAGTCAAAGGAAGTGATTGCCCTGCTCTACACTGCTCTCATGTGGCCTCACCTTGAGTACTGGGGTGCCACAGTACAGAAAGGACATAAAAGTATTAGAAGTGTCTAAAGGAGGGCTACAAAGATGTTGAGAGTCTGGAGGGGAAGACGTATGAGGAGCAGCTGAGGTCCCTGTGTTTGCTCAGCCCAGAGCAGAGGAGCTGAGGGGAGGCCTCATGGCGGCTGCAGCTCCTCACAGGGAACGGAGGGACAGCACTGAGCTCTGCTCTGTGTGACAGCGACAGGGCCTGAGGGAACGGCATGGAGCTGTGTCTGGGCACATCAGGTTGTATATCAGAAAAATGTCCTTCACCAGGGGGTGGTCAGATGCTGGAACAGGCTCCCCAAGGAAGTGGCACCGAGCTGCTGGAGTTCAAGAAGACACTCTTAGTCATGTGGTCTGATTTTTATGTGGTCCTTTGCAGAGACAGGAGTTGGACTCTAGACTCAATGGTCCTTATGGGTCCCTTCCAACTCAGGATATTCTATCACTCTGCAATCAATTTTAAAGTATTTTCTGTGACATAGCCTGCTGTGCTCAGAGTAACATTTCAGCACTTCTCTAATATCTTATCACTCACAGCTTATCTGAGCAGGACTTTGTTCCCTAATTTCTTCCCTTCTGCGTATGGTGTTTCCATCTGCAGCAGTGGCACCTTCTGGCTGCTTCCCTATTGTAGTACACCTTTGCTGCCAAAATGGCTTCCCATTGCCAGTCTCAGTGCCCTCCTTTCTCTGACTCACTTTGCTCAATGGCCTTTTGCTTCATGCAATTACCAGTAAAGCAGCTACTTGTTGTCTAGCACTTAAGAAACTAGCTAGGATCAGTGACCTACTGGAATAGCATTGGTATGTTATGCATCCCCAAAAATTCACCAATAAATCCTATGAAGGTCTGTATTAGTTATGCTGTGAGCACATCAGCTGCAAGTCTTCCACAGGTGTATACTTTTGTGTATTTTTTCAAGACTAAGCAATGGCAGATGACTTTCTGGGAAACAGAATTTCAGTTGGTAAAGATGCATGTGTATTTTTTGTTATTAGTCTTAGGATGTTAGTAACTAATTAACCTTTTGGAGTATAGTCTGCTAAAAGTGTAGCTCAGAGAGATAACGTGCTGGGAAAAGTATGACTAATGTATCAAAAATTTGAGGATATGCATAGTTTTCTCTTATAATGTCTGAGTGTAGTGATGAAAGATTACTCTTGTCTTAATTTTCCAGGTTTCCTGAGCCCAGGAGCTACTGAGATGTGGTTTCCTACAGATTTTGGCCTGAAGTTCAATCATTTTGCTGTCTCCTGTGTGCAGCAGCACACCATTGGTTTTGCCTGAGTGGAAAAACTTCTAAGGATAATCCCACAAATCCTGTAATAGATATTATTATGTGTGTTACAGAGTGCATTCTCTCTAATTGGATATCTCTTTCCATGACTTGTTGTCTAAAAAGCCTAAGTGCCTTGGAAAATACATGTTTTAAATTTTATTAAAGATGATGTGAATTATGAATGTGAACAAGCCTATGTCTGATGTAGTTATGTGTAATGCTGTGGGACTCTTGGATCTATTTCTAAGTTTGTCTTAGTTAAATGCAACTGTTTTGTTGGTTCATGTGCTTTCCATTGTGGTTTTTAGTTGGTATTTGTCCACTTGCTGTAAGATGGTGAGTAGAGCAAATGTAAAACGTCATCATGGTCTGAAAAGCCTGTGTCTCAAAAGTGTGATTAAAAAATCATGTAAAATGTCTATGTGCTGCAAGACCACGCCTGTGTCCATTTTGCAGTGCCCTGTCCAAGAAGGCTATTGACATCCTGGAGTGAGTCTGACAGGGGCCCCTGCCACTGTGGCTGGAATAGATGATGTGCAAGCAGAGGCTGAGAGTGCTAAACAAGCATTTAATTAATACCTTCACCTACTTAATGGAAAGGTACAAAGAAGGAAGTGGTATACTCTTCTTTGGGGGTATGCAGCAAAAGCACAAGCAACAAAAGACATGAACTGCAACAGAGGAAAGAAAAATCATAGAGTCATAGAATCGCTAAGGTTGGAAAAGACCCACAGGATCATCCAGTCCAACCAACAATGAAAAGAATACTTTCACTGTGGGCCTGCTCACGCACTGGAACTGAGTTACCAGGGAGACTGTGGAGTCTCTGTCCTTGGAGATATTCAGAACTCAACTAGACATGGCTCCAAACGACCTCATCTGGCTTCAAAATCGAGTCAGACTTCAAAGATGGCCCTGGTTGTTTCGGGGCTTTGGACTATATATGATCTCTAGAGATCTCTTCCAGCCTATTCTCTGATTCTTTTAGTCTTTTATACAGCTTTTATATAACTAGAATTTTCAACGTATTCTAAATATAAAAAGAGTAGTAGAATATATACTCCTTCAGGGAAGATTTTCTTAAAACAAAATTCAGACTTTTTTCACATTGAACCATTTCTTTGCCAATAGCTCCACTAGGAAAATAATAAAAATAAAAAATATATTTTTGACTGTGAACTGTCTCAAGCATATTTTGGCTGCCCTTAATTGATCAGATCATATATCAAACTTAAAATGTGTGGCTAAGAAAAGGTACGGTCCAGGAAAGTCTTGACTATGCAGAGGAATTTTTACTTATCCTTATGTATCTGGGTATCCACCCAGAAGGACCTGGACAGTCCTGGGAGGTGGGCCCATGCCAACCTCATGAAGTTCAATCTTCCCACATGCAAGGTTCTGCACATGGGTTGGGGCAATCCCAAGCATAATCCCATAATCCCAAGCATAAATACATAAATAATATATAAATAATATAATAAAGCATAAATACAGGCTGAGCAGAGAATGGCTTGAGAGCAGCCCTGAGGAGAAGGATTTGGAGATGTTGGTTTATGAAAGACTCAGCATGAGTCAGCAATGCTTGCTTGCGGCCCAGAAGGCTAACCGTATCCTAGGGTTACATCAAGAGAAGTGTGACCAGCAGGTCGAGGGAGGTGATTCTGCCCATCGACTCTACTCTTGTGAGACCCCACCTGGAGTACTGCGTCCAGTTCTGGGGCCCCCAGCACAAGAAGGACATGATGCTGTTGGAGAGGGTCCACAAAGATGATCAGAGGGCTGGGGCACTTTGAGCCTCCTCTGTGAGGACAGGGTGAGACTGTCAGTGCTCTTCAGCCTGGAGAAGAGAAGGCTCCAGGGGGACCTTACAGCGGCCTTCCAGTACCTGAAGGGAGCCTACAGGAAAGATGGGGAGGGACTTTTTATAAGGGCAGGTAGTGACAGGATGAGGGGAAATGGTTTAAAACTGGAAGAGGGTAGATTTAGACTAGATATTAGGAAGAAATTCTTTACTGTGAGGGTGGTGGGAGACACTGTAACAGAATGCCCAGCAAGGTTGTGGGCGACCCATCCCTGGAGGCATTCATGGCCAGGCTGGATAGGACTTTGAGCAGTCTAGAGCGAGGTGTCCCTGCCTGTAGCAGGAGGGTTGGAACTGGATGATCTTACAGGTCTGTTCCAGCTCGAACAGTTCTATGATTCTGTCTTCAGTGCAACAGTCTAAATTGGATCTTAGGTAAAAGACCAAAATATGGGAGCACTTGAAAGATAAAGGCAATTTAGAAATAAACTATTATTTTTTTAGAACTCCTGCCTTCCCTAACTAGAACTGCCTAGATTTCACATAAATTCAGATTCAGTTGAATGTATGCCCCAGAAGATCATCTGTTCATGTAATAATTCTTTACTGTGTGTGGTTATGTATTTTTCCCCCTGAATTTCAATGAAATCAACTGAAGGTGTCTTGTAACCAGTAATACAGACTCTGCAGGGTTGGGATTTTTGTCTTTGCTGTCTTTGTCTTTTCTTTTAAGTAAGAGTTGTAAAATAATTCGTAAGGGCAAATGACTCCATTAGGTTACCACAGATATATCTTTTACATCCAAATTTTGGGAGCATGTATGTAATCTGAGCGTGCATCTTTCCAGCTGGTTTATGTAGATCAGTTTGCAAAAAATGTTATGAATCCTTTGTCCCTTTCCTCTTATCAGCAGGAGGATGGTGAAATTCTATGGGATCTGCTGATTGATTTATCTGAAAGCTAACTTACAGGTTAAGTATTAGTTCTCAGCTTGATTAACTGCTCTTACTACTTTGCTACACAGTTGCTAACATTGACAAAAAGATCAGGATAGAAAACTATGCTTTGGAAAGCTGGGAAGGGCAGGATTGTTTCTGCCATCATCAAGATCAAGTAAAATCTGAGGAGAAAACATCTGTGAATTCATGCCTACAGCATTCATTACTTTATGTAAATATTTTTTACCCAATTCCCCTTTTGACCCGTATGGCTTGTTTGTGTATAGCAGAACTGGAAGGTAAGTGGGCGATGAGGGCTTTGTGTGATACTGGGAAAGCTGTAGGTGGTGCCATGGAGCAGTAATCCTAACAGCAGCTGGTAGTGAAGGTAACACCTGAATAAACAACCCTTTTTCAAAGAAAAATGCATCAGATATCAAGGAAAAAATATCCAAAGTTCTTAGCACAAGCCCCGCAGCACATATGCTCCCATTCATTGTGGTTGTGGGTGATGGCTGCAACAACACTGCCTAAAGGAAGGTGGAGACAGTTGGGAGCAGTCGCTGTCTAACCTGAACAGAGCCCTGTAAAGGGGAACACTGTGCTCAGTTAACTCTAGTGGCAACCCACTGCAGATGGTAATTGTGCTGCTCAGTCAGTATTTCTTTTTTATTTCTTGTGAGGTTTCTCATGCACTATATGCTAACTGACATTAGGAGAAAATTAATTTTCTTAAGTGGGTGCAGCTAGTATTCAAGACATCTACATACTTTTTTGTTGTTTTGCTGTTTTGTTTTTTTAAACACTTTCTTCAAATTTGTATTTCTTCTTTCAATTTCCAATGAAATGGCTTTATTTCTTCCTTATCTGTAATGCAAGAGTTTTCCGAACTACTGGACCAAAAGGCTGGGAATGAACCGAGGCCATACAGGTGCCATGGCTCTTACCACCATTCCATTTCATTTCAAATTTTGTTTCTTTTACTGTTCTCCATGCATGTTTCCACCCTGGTCTTGCATTCATTTTGTAGCTGATATCCAGTCTGGGCATGATGCTTTCCTTGCCAAATGCGTATTTGTTGTCCGAATTATATATGTTGATAATTATGTGTCTTCTCCTCCATCAACAAATTACCAAGGGATGTCAATTTGTCATCTATGATTTTTTCCTTGATAATCCTTACATAGAGTATATATCCTTAGGTAATAAAACAAACTATCATGACTTATTTTAACCCTTTTCAATTCGGTTGGCCAACAGTTTATTCAAGTTAGCTGATGTACTACGATTGGATGCACTGCAGAATTTGTTGTTTGTTGTGCCTATGCACCAAATGTCTGTGACCTTGGCACTGGGCAGAAGATCAGGGTGGTTCTTGCCTCTCTACTCTGCTCTGTGAAACCTCACCTGGGGTACTGCATCTAGATGTGGAGAGATGTGGACCTGTTGGATTGTGTCCAGAGGAAGGCCACAAAAATGATCCAGGGGATGGAATACCTTCCCTGCGAGGACAGGCTGGGGAAGAGAAGGCTCTGGGGAAACCTTAGAACAACCTTTCAGTATCTACAGGGGGGCTGTAAGAAAGAAGGGGAGGAACTCTTTAGCAGGATTTGCTGTGAAAGGGCAAGGGGAGATGGTTTCAAATTCAAAGAGGAGACATTTAGATTGGATATAAGGGAGAGGATTTTTACAATAAGGGTTATGAGGCACTGGCACAGGTTGCCCAGAGATGCCCCATCCCTGGAGACACTGAAGGTCAGGCTGGACAGGGTTCTGAGCACCTGATCTAGCTGTAGGTGTCCCTGTTCATTGCATGGGAATTGGACCAGATGACATTTGAAGGTCCCTTCCAACTCAAATGATTCTGTGATTTGATTCTGTACTCTGGTGTCCAGAAGCTGAAGCTTCTGTAATCTGCTGTGGTGAGGTAGCTGCTGCATTAAAAGTGAATGTGTATCTCATGACCTTTTCCCAGGCTCTTCGTTGTGATTTTTGCTGTCAGTAAATGTAGTCTATGCTCTCAGCTGTGCATCTTTTCCTGAGCATTTGAGATATTCCTTATTTCACTGCACATATCTACTGTTTTATCTTTATTCTTTTATCTACTGCTATCACTGCTCTGTCCCATCTTTCACAATTTATCAATTATTTCTTAGGAAAGTGTAGTAGGCAGTTCCTTGACATCTGATTATACTTGCAATACTAATAGTTTTGCTGCTGTAGCACTATGGAGTTTGCTGGCTTTCTTGGAACCTCCAGAAGTAAACATGAATATGCTGCAAATGTTTGTTAACGCCAGTTCTACAGAGCCTGTGGTGCTATGCTGTGGAAGGTTAGCAGCCTACACACGTACACTTTGCTAAGACAAGTTTAAGGTCCTGATAAATACACTTCTATCAGAAATTTTTTATCCTCTTATAGATTTCATGCTATTAACATGCCTGAGAGCATTCAGCAATGGTTTCCTCATGCCATTTCCTAATGATTTGTTATCAGATTGCATGTTTGCTCCATGTAGTGATGGAATTACTACCTTCTGGGGTGTACAGTCAGTTCTTTTTCTGCATGAGGCTCAGCTTTGTATGTCTGGAAGGGCTGTTTTAGCAGAGACCTGTGGTACGACTTCTGGGTATCTTTTGTAAGTCTTACCCTGTAACTTTAGTTGCTTCATTTGATTACTGTACATTAGGCCTAATGTCTTGCTAATGATTTTTTATGGATTCACATCAGGTCTGCCTTCTTTTTCATTCTTAGGTCATCTCTGTCAGTGATTTCCTTCATTCCTGCATTTCTTTGATTGCCCTTAGGGGAAGTTTTCAGGGTACAGTTGTAATCCCTCAGAGCTCAGCGAATGCCTGGCTTAGGTGTTTGTAGGTTTCTTCTGCTTCAGTTTCTTTATGTCCACCCTAAAATGTTGCCTTTGATGCTTTTTAGGAGTTTCTGGATTCGTGGCAGTTGACTGTATTTCTCATTCAATCTCCTTCTCTCTAAAATGTTATTCAGTGGAGCACTTCAGCCCTCAAACTGGTGTGCATATCATTCAAACCCTGAGGTATCTACCAAAGGATTTGACAAAGATTTTCAGAAGCGTCACAGGTTGTACCTAAAGGAGATAGATAGTGCCAATTCTATTTCTTTTTTCTTTTTTTTTGTACTGAGGATAACTGTGATGTTTATAGGACTACTATTTCTTTTTATTTACAAGTAGCAGAACACTAAGAGTAGCTTTCTCACTGGCAGTTTGCATTGTCTTATTAGCTTGTAGCACTTGATAACTTTTCTCTCATTTGTTATTGTTGCCTGTAAGTGCTGCAGTCAGTTTTTGTGTCTTGATCTACAGTCGCAGAACTGGATAATGTTTGGATCCCTGCTTTGAACATTTTAGCTTTCTTTACTGATTGAAAGCATTTCTGTAGAATAAGGTTTGTCCCCAAGCTGTTAACTAGTTTTCCAACATTAAAGACCCAAATTTGCTTTTGAAGATGTGTGATGTATCTGAGAGAACAGAATGTGGAGCTTTTAAGCTTGTCTTATACATACCCCACATGTTACTCTAGGAGGACGTGGCTGGTTTGCCTTTGCAGCGCACTAGATCAGATGGACTTCTCTGGAGGGATGTAGGAGAGCACGAGAACGCTTCTGTGCACAAGTTTAAAGACTGCGGGCAGAAAGGTAGAGAGTGAGAGTGCACCTCCTGCCCAGATTTCTTTATATGAACCTTTGTTGTATAAATTTGGATCTTACAAGATCTGGTTTTTGGAACTCAGGCGCTGTTTTCCCGGTTTTAGTGTTCACTGCTAAGAGCATGTGCAGGCAGGTCTCCTCCAGGCAGCTGGGGTACTGCCACAAAACCTTTCTGGGTCTGTGAGCACGAAGCAGGGAGAGGGGAAATCAGTTGTGGTGGAATTTTGTTCTTTCTCAGAAACACCATTCTGAATTTTGTTCACAGCACCAGTGACGCACTTCTACCAGTTACTTTGATGCTTCAGATAGTGGTAGGTGGCCACACGTTCATCTCCTCCTGAGCTAACAACCATAACATAGAGTCACAGAATCATTAGGGTTGGAAAAGACCAGTAAGATCGCCTAGTCCAACTGTCAACATGTCATCAGTTGCTGCCATCATCACCCATATGTATTTCCATCACTGTCACTGCTCTGTGCCCAGACTCCATCTATTTCATTTCTTTATATTTTCCGTGGCCAGTCCTGTATATGGACTGAACATTTTTTATGTAACTTCTACACATAATATTCCTGTGCAAGGCTGGAAAGTCAGTTTTTCTATGGGTCATAGTCCCTCCAGGTTTCCTGTTTTCTCTATTTTTAGTACTCCTTTATTTTATTCTATTTTATTTCTTAGTTAGCAGGTCTTAGTGGTCTGACTTTATGGCATATACTATGTACTGAGTACAATAATGAAAAGGGCTTTGTATTTCTTAAACTAAACCAGCCCTCTGTTAGCAGAACTATTCTTTCAGCATTGCAGCTAGCTGGCTTTCTTTGCTTGTCTGCAGATGTACTACATCAAGATAATAGCAGTGTGGTACCAAAGGGTTCACCTATGTATTATACAACCACTTTAATAACCTGGATTACCATCTTAATGCTCCTTGGTTTTCTGCTCTTGTCTGGAAAGCTATTTCAGAATGTGATGGCTTAAAATCCTATTTCTAGCTATGGTTAATTCACAGACAGTCTGTACTCATTATTCAGAATGCACTCACTTCTCTTCCATACACTCTCTATTCTAGCCATGCCCTGCATCTGATCCAGTTTGAAGTTAGCTTTCTTGAAGAGGCTGACCAGTATGATAGGCAGAATTCCAGGTGAGATTATTCAGTACTTTATATGATGGCACTCATCTTTCCCAGTCTCTCCAGGATGTAATACATCTCCGAAGTCTTCCATTTTGCAAATTCTGCTTTTCAGTCCACGTTTGCTTCTGCATACTTAAAAGCACTAAAGTGACGTTTTTCATTTATTTAAGATTGTCTCAAGACTGTCTGAGAGAGGAGGCTTACTGCAGCTCTTCCTTCAGGTAGAATGAGAACTGCTTAATTGCATGTCTCTCCATGAATACTTCTAAAAGGGAAAGATTTAAGTTTATCTTTTGAAGTAGAGTGACCAGGAAGTGATCTATAGTTGCAGTAAAGATACTAAAATGACAGAGGTTTGTTAAAATAATAATTATTGACAGCATGTGATGATTTACACAGGAGAAAGCAAATTAAATGGCTCGCAGTACGTATGATCCAATGTATTTCACAATGGGCTATAACAAGAGCCAGCCTTTAATAAGCAACATACATGACTTAGTTCTTCAAATCTTAACGTGTGCAACCAAGACACAGTGCTCCTTTGCTGCTTTACTGCAGAGATCTGGATGTGCTGATTTTAGTTTTCAAAATGAGACGCGTTAAATTACTGTTAGTGAACTGCAGCTGCTCCAGCAATGGTTTTATTGCTAGACAAAGATCACATTGTTTGGTCTCCAGTATTGTAACTAGTGCAGAAAAATTATGCTCGCTTTCATCATCATTTCTGATAGAATCATACTTACCAGTTGTCTTGCTTCACTCACTTATAGTCTTCCTGACCTACTGCCAGGTCCCTTTGTATTACTGTTATTGTCCAGAAGAGACTGAAAATTGCCAACAGAGCAGCAGCTAAGAAATCTTTTAGGAGGAGGAACTTCTGGACTTGGCAAATTTGGTTCTGTAAAGACCTCGTTTTCAGGTATGAAGATGAAAGAGAAAAATAATTTTGGTTGAGAGTGGCATCTCTTGGAAATACTTCATTTGTGAAAGCATTCATTTTTGTTTGAAAAATGCAAATTCTTTGATAATGAGAAAAAAAGTTAGAAGGTAAGCAAAATCAACCAGAACATACAACTCGTAATTCAGTATTTTTAAGGAAAAGTCATGCTACTTGTTCAATGATGTACTTTCAGAATCTTATTCTTAACATATTTTATTTTCAACCTTAGTTAGAAAACAATCATTTCCAGTAATATCTTATTACTCTAGGAGCATCGTCACTGGACCTGATGTTTTTAACAGCCGGCTTTCAGGACATCAACACTATGTGTCTGATTTGATAATTGCCACCATGTGAGGCTGGAGTAAATATAGCACATTAGGAGCTTTATTATAAATGGTAAGTTATAAGCAGGTGCGTCTGTTAGCATCATCTGGAGAAGCCCTGTTGGGCATAACAGCACAGGTCAGGACTAGTCAGCCAATATAAGCTGCTTTAAATTGTGCACCTTCCAAACATAGGTGTGCCGCATCTTACTTCATATTAATTGCGACACAGATATGCTATGAAAGAACCTTAGTGGCTGTTGGCATTTTGACTTTTGCTATCTGGAAGTTTGCAGAGCCCGTGATCAGCATTCACTGCCAAGCCCTTGCCTTCCCCATGCCTGTTCCCATGGAAACGGCTGCAGCTGGGAGAGGAGGGAAAGGGAAGGCTTTCTTGTTATCATTTGCATGAGGTCTTTTGTCCTGATTGAGGGTTCCCAGGACAGCAGGAAATCAGCAGTGAATGTGGCTGCAGACCACATCTGGGGAAGTCCAGCTGACTGGCTGGGCCAGCAGGTGCGCTTTTCAACCAACACCACACATTTCTCAGTCTCCTAGACTGGAGAGTAATCATAGTGACAGAATCATAAAAAAGCTTGGGTTGAAAGGGACTCTAAAGTCCATCCAGTCCCACCACCCTGCCATGGGCAGGGCTGCCCCCCACTAGATCAGGCTGCCCAGGGCCCATCCAACCTGGCCTTGAGCACCTCCAGGGTTGGGGCACCCACCGCTCTCTGGGCAGCAGTGCCAGCAATAATGTGAAAACTACAGAGTAATCCAGCTGATGTATCTTCAGTCAAGGATCACAACACACTCTGGCACTCTGGTCTGTTAGTTTTGGCCAAGCTTTGGAATGTCTTTTCTTTATTACTATTGCTTTTATTTTTGTTAGAGCAACACTAAAAAGAAGAAAAAGGATGACAATATTCCTAGCGCTACAGATGCAGTTACAAAATACACTGGGATTTTTAGGTTGCTGATAGCATCTTCAAAAGCGCAACTTGGGAGATGACACAAAAGCATCACATGTAACCAGTGTGCTCATGTTTCCATGTAGGGTTTTATTTAAATCAGGCCACGGTGTTCACATCTTCAGCTCCTTACAAAACTCCCCAGCAGTGGTTGTGAGTGCTGTAAATCTGAACATAGTTTTCCTAAATGGCTGGCTTTTCTTGGTTGGTTTGTAAAGGCCTTTTTCCAGTTAGGTTGTGGACTGCCAGTAGTAAAATTGCTACAACTTCCATGCTGTCATTGGTGTGCTAACCTATGCTGCTTAAATTGCTGGGATCGATGTGGACACCCTTCTTACACCGCTTGATGTCACACCCAGATGTTCTAGTCTCTTTTTGGGATGTTCTGTGCTTCAGTCCCTGCCTTTTTTTCCTGTGCATAGGCTCCTCCCCTTCAGAAAAGACATAAAGCAAGCAATTCTTCCACCTGGATCATATTCCTTCCTCACCTGCACGACTGGCTTCACCTCACATCTGCTGATACATAAAGTTTGATTCTTTCTTCTTGTTACGCAGCACTGATTCAGCCCTTGGGCTGTCATTTCTTGGCACTTGCACTGGTGATTTTTCAGGTACTTTGCTTCTAAAGTAAGTTGGACAATAACGGGATAAACCTGTATGAGTAGAAAGCGTGAAGGATTCTCAGTGACTGGTAATGTATCATGAAATAGTTTAAGGACTTGGCTAAATGTGCTTCTTTCTCATGCCTGCAATTTTTCTTTCACCTTTAGAATCTGTTTGAAAAGAGATTTTTCTATTCTTTGTCAAGTTAAAGGCTTCCAAAATGTTTGTTTCTGTCTTTGTGAGGGAGAAGTGCCCATGTAAACAGGACTGGTGGTACTGATGCTGAGTGAATCTACCTGAGCAATTATGGCTTCTGCTGTGCTGGTTCCACCATACCTCACTGACTTTGAAACATATCTTTTGCCAGTTGACTTTTGATCCAAGTTTGCTCGGCAGCTTTCCTTAGAGTTTCTTTGAAATGATTCTTAACAAATGTTGATGTTAATGTTTAACGTGCCTCAAAAATCAAGAAAATTTTAGCTACAGCAACATCACAGTAGATTTTCTTCTTTCTTGTTTGCATTAAAATTGGTGAGAATTGCTGCCTACTCTGATCTGGTTGCACTTCCCATTCTTTTGTGAGCAGGTAAAAAAAGACTACGTATAAGCATGTAGGTTTATTTTATGAACAGTCACCTGCTCTTGCATATACAGAGCTGTATTCACAGTGGGAAATAATGCCTGTGATGACTTTAAGCATCTTGAAAATGTTGCTCTTTTTTTGCTGCTTATATTTGTCTACGATTAGTTTTACAGCCTTTTTAACAGGAACCCGTGAGTTTATTCTTATGGTTGCAGATTTTTTATAAATTCTGTTTCACTGTCACTTCTAAGGAATTTTTCTGTGCCTGGTATTTCTGTTTGACGGAACAGAGCCTGGTATGCAGTAAGCAGTGGGATGTCACCTCAGTGCTCATGTCTACCAATCTAATCTGCAAAAATAAAGGAAAGTCACGAAAGAAAGAATGGTTGGGAAGAACTCTTCTGATAGAAAAGAAAGTATCTGATGCTAAAGAACAACGTAGCTGGCATCTTTGATCCTATTTCTCCTCTCAGTGAAAAGAACAGAGTAGTTACAAATCGTGCTGCTGTGTTACTTCTATCTGTCAGTAACCAAAAAGTACTAAAGCTCCTGTGCTAAAGCTGAGCGTGGTTCTGGTAACTCCACCATCTCAAAAAGGGTACAACAAAATTAGAAAACAGAAAAGGGCCATGATGGTGGTCATGAACGCAGAAGCACTGCCATATGAAGAACATTAAAGCAAGCCGGGCTTTTTCATTCTGGAAGCTGCATGAGGGTTGAGAGAATGTGACAGAAGATCTCAGAAATGCTTAGCGGCAGATTTGGAGGGATTCCCATTCGCATTCCTTATGCGGCTACTCTGAGGGCACCAGAAGAAGTTGTAGGAGTCAGATTCAGAATGGAAAAGGAAATCATTCTTCATGCAACAGACAGCGGTGCAACTCATTGCAAGAGGATGTTGTGGATGCTGACTGTGTGAATGTGAGTGGAGACTGGATAAATACATGAATGAGAAATTCATAGATGCTTTCTGTACATAAAGAAACCGCATCCAGCTGTTTCCTGGAGATCCATTTTTTCTGCTTGCGTAGACAGAATACTGAACTATGTGATCACTGTGTTTTCTATGTCTTCAGATGGGCCTTATGTTTTGGGATGTCTTCTAAAAGCCTGTGTTTTTGAAGAGCCATCTCGAAACCCCCGATCAATTTCTTTTGCTGCTTGCGATACTCCTTGTGGCCAATGACTCAAGTAGAAGAAAATACTGCCAAAGGTGTTGCCCAATGCTATTCCATCACCTCTATAAAAGCATTCTATAAAACTGGTTCTATAAAACTGGTTTTCATTGTTGCGTGAAGATTATCTCATATCTAACTGACTGTTGTCACAGCACAAACAGCTCTGATGATAGAAAATGTTATCCCACTGTTATAAGTTAAACTTAATGCAGTTTGATTGATTTTCCTTTATCTGAAGAGATTTGCTTTAGAATAATGGGGTGTTTTCATGTTGGTTACTTTTATTCTTTTGCCAGGCATGGAGAAGGCGATTGTTCGTCCATTTAAAAGGCCGAACGCTCTCTGTAGGCTGATTTGCTTTCCCTGGGCTGGAGGCGGAACTTCTCACTTTGCTCAATGGGGCAAACTCTTCAGCAGCTCAATTGAAGGTTTGTCATTTGTGTAGTTACAGCAGAAGTTAAGAAAGCTGGGGCAGTCTGTATTGCAGTTACCACATTTTTTAAACAATATCACATTCTTGAGAGCGCTGCTATCTTTTTTCCTATGGACGTTATATCTAGAAAGGAATTCCACTAGGAATTCACATTTTCATTGGGATTCTGGGTTTAGTAAGCTTCTGTTCCACCTTGTACCTTATACTTGACTAAGTTAAAAAGTTATGTCCTCGGAGCTAAATTTCTGAAGACCATGTAGTATGCTTGCTGCCTCGGAAACTGCTGGTAGGGTTCAGCAGCTCAGCAACACAGTGGCCTATTGTGAACTGTGTCAAAACAAGGCATCAGTGGTGCCTTATAGAAGAACACTGAAGATCTAAGAAGTACTTTTTAACACTGGGAGGCTGCACAGAATTAATTTCATTTATCCAGAGCATTTGCATCATTCTGCACTCCTTGTTATCAAATTTGAAGTTTAAACAATGGATTTATAACAGTGACATTACATTTAGTTAGAGCATGAAGCAACTGTCATTGCTGCCAGGCTGTATCAATGCAAAAATGATCCGAGGCTGAACTATTTGAAGAGGAACCAAGGCCTCATCCCAGACCTTCCACAAAGAAAAGGAAAAGTATTTAGCATTAATGGAGGGCATTGCCGGTGCAGTTGTACTGGTCCTCAAATTGCTTGCGTGCTTCCTGCAACTTGTTGCATAAGTCACATCTACCTTTCCTAGAAACTGAAAGAAGTAAACACTTAAAAAGTAAAGGCTTTTGTTCAGAAGGAAATACTTCCAACAAAGTTACTAAGGAGAAGGCCTAGGAACAACTGCAGACCCCGATGGATAAAGGGAGATAGCAGCATGCTCTTTCAAATGCTTTAGTGGTGGATTTTTGATTGTTATTAGTACTAATAGCAATAGAATTGCTTTAAAACCTCAGCTGAGATCATGACCTAGTTATCATTTTAAGTGAATTTCTGACTCAAAGCATTTATAGATTATACCAGTGGGAGAGGCAACATTTGTGAGTAAAGGAAGGGATGGAGACTTGATCTGTCTTTAATGACAGGATTAAATGATAACAGTAGGAATAGCAAACACAGTGTACCAACCATAAAAGGATTAATTTACATAATCTGTATATTTTCAGAACTGATGAGAAAAATGCACGAAAATGATTTCACTGTTTGCACTTGAAATGACCGCAACTCTTTTCCCTCCCTTCCTCCACCTCTTCTGTAGTGTCTGTTGTAAGGCTTCCTGGAAGAGAAAGTCGTGCTAAGGAGCCTTTTGCCAAAGACATGACGGCTGTCATTAATGAAATTACCAGTGCTTTGCTGGAAGATCTGCAAGAAAAACCATTCGCGTTCTTTGGTCACAGGTGACGTTATACACATTTTCAGATACCGTGGTGAAGGAACACTTTAGCTTTGTGTAGTTATTTGACTCTCTTGGCAAAAAACATTGGCAAATACATTTCTGCAGAGGTTTTGTCAAACCATGCTGAAAGATGCTGCTGATCCCAAAGACTCTGGGATTACTTCCAAATGACTTCAGGTACATCTGAAAATGGCAGTGCCGTGATTTGTTTTTACACTAATAAATTACAATTGTTTAGTGTTAATATTTGTGTCAACGTTTACTTCTTAATGAATGCATGAGGTGAACCAATCATTAAACGAACACGTTCTGAAGATCGCTTAGTTTCAATTATTCAACATAACTCTCTTTACTGCAAATCTGGGAGGCTACTACAGTAAATGTAGGCAACCAAGGCCTGATTGGTAAAAATAGCCTGTACTGAAATGCATCTCGTGTGAATTAGTTAATTTCACTATAATTTATGTCATAATTACAGAACCATAAAATTCACTATATTTACAATGTCTGTCATTGTTAAAGATAGCCAGTTAGCACTAATGTTCAAATTATGTTAATGTTTTCCAGATTTTACTTATACTTCTGTTACTTTAATTTCTCTTTTTGCTACAGTTGTGGAGCTTACATTAGCTATGCAGTTGCGGTACACTTGAAAGAAAAGCATGGACTAGAGCCGATCCATCTTTTTTTATCAGGGGTGTATGCCCCACATGTAAGTTACAAAATCATCTGCAGTGCAAAAGAGAACAGTATATTAGCTAGCACGAGTAAAGCACTTGTGGTATCCTTTTTCAGCATTGTACATGCCAAGAGCTTTAAAACAAAGCAAGCTGCAGGCCACGTGCAGATAAATGTTCTGATTTCTTTGAGGATGTTAATTCTGAGGTGGATAGAGAATTTCAGTGGAATATTTACCACGGCTAACCTTAGCCTAGAGAGAACAATCTCCTCGATCTTCTCAATACTCTATTATTTGCTATGGCCTTTGGCTTCATAGTAAACGAAAAGCAACAAAAACAAAACGTAAAGTTATGCTCCTTTGTAACGTGACATAACTGTCTTACTTGAGTTCTTTATCAGCCTCCCACATCAGCCCTCAGTGCATTTGCCCAGTTATTTTTTCCCCTTTTAATCCTTTTTTACTTTCATAATTTGCCCTTGGTTCCCTCTGCTTCTGATTTTCTGGTTGTTCTGCTGGTTCTCCTAGTCTTTCTCAGTAAAGCAACAGTGACTGGGCTTTTTCCCAGCCCTCCTGTGTTCAGCTGCCATTTGCTGTTTCCATTCTTCTCTTTCTGGGAGTTATAAAGCGTGCTTGAGCACGAGCTAGTGCTTCATGGAAGTAACTAGGAGTCCTGAAAGTTTCCATAACCTCTAGGTCACTCCAGTGGTACATCAGTGGGCACTGTGCCCACTACTTTTCTTCACTGTTTTATTCCTTATATTTCAATAGCAAGAGTCAAAATCAAATTCAATGTTATGTGTCTGGAATTCTCAGTGTTCTCACTTACCAAGTTAGCAAACAGTGTCTCCTAACCCCCCTCCAAGAAGTATTCTCTGCAAATGTTAAGCTGATCAGCCATTGTGTACTGGTGATAGAGTGTCTTCCTACTTTTTTACTAGAGCAATTCCTAGTGAAAATAGTATTTAAAGTGGTGCATACTATGGTGTAATTATGTAATACTGTGTGTATTATACACGACACCTGATCTTTTGTCTGGCGCTCACAGTCTGAAGCATTTCTTCTGATGGGAAAAGTAAACGAAGTAAAAGATGAAGACATTCTTGAACATGTCAAATTCTTAGGAGGAACTCCTTCTGAGTTTCTGAAAAATGAGGACATCAAGAAACACTTGATACGTACTATAAGAGAAGACGTTAGCATCCTTCAGACATACTCGTAAGTTTTACCATTTTGTATGACATTTGTATTTTAAAGCTTTAATTCTACCTGATTATTTCAGGTAGGTTTTTTTTTTTTTTTAATTATCCCTCTGCAAGTTGCTCTGGCTTCCATTATTAAAAAATATGAAACAGTAAATATAGTTTTCTCCTTAGTGTGCCTTTATGTCTACTGTTTCTGCCACAAATGAAAACACTGCTTATGAAACCACCACTACTATTATTGCAGTACTGAATGTGTCATGGTAGAACTTGAAGTTAGTCATGCTTTAAGATCATGTTCTTCAGCCTCCTGATCCAAAGACCACTAACCTAACCAGAAGCAGAGAATCCCTTTCTTCTAGGAACAGAGAGGGAACTTTCAATCCTACAGCTAGCTCACCTCGTTGCGAGTGGTTAAAGTTTCTCAGCCTGGCAAAGAGAAGGACCCATTTTGGCCCTAGGAACCTGACATTGATAAGGCCCTGAAATATTAGAACTTTAATATAAGCAGAAAGCATACATTTTATTGGCAGGGAGAATTTCCATTGCAGTAGCGTAAGGAGTCAAGAATCTTACAAACACACTAATTCCCTTTCTTGATATTCTGCACAATTTAACCCATAAAGTTTATGTTGTTTTTGAGTAGAAAAAATAGCTATTCTGTATATAGAGACAAAAGCCAAATACAGGTATCTTAGAACAGGGAAAGTTAC
>PPHD01011222.1:3655-18981 GCA_002909625.1 Bambusicola thoracicus | reverse complement strand
AACAACAACAAAAAACCCACAAAGCCTTGGTCCCTTTTTTTTCCTGAAGTTTTTTATGTCTAGAAAATAATTACACAGCTTTAGTCTGCCTGTATTGAGCTGAGAATGCAATGAAAAGCCCATGTATTCTTTTTCTGTCTTCTGAAAAATGATAATTTTACAGTTGTTAGAATCCATCTTCTTTCAAAGATACAATGACATGTTTTCCTCTTATCTCTCCTTAAAACATTAAATCTTTTATATGAATTGGTTGACAGTTTTTGAAGGATAACCTTTTCAACATCATAAAATAAATGAAAGCAGTGAAGGATTTAGATTCAAAATGCTTTTCCAGTGCACTAATAATTTGATGAGCACTGCTATCATTTTTCTAAAATGGCATTAGATTAAATCTTATTCATCCAGCAAATTCTTTGAAGAGACTCGCCTTTAAAAGTTGATGACACAAACCAGCTCAAAGATGTGATTGTGGTATTTGAAATACCCTGTCTCTAGAGTCAATTATTTATGAATCATGATGAATATTTTCTATTTTTCCTTACAAGTAATAATTCTACCGTAACAAAACTATGTAAACTAAACCTACGAATACATGATATAGTTCTGTCTCTGTGGTAAGATCTCATCTCATAACTTAGCATGCTTTTCTCCTGACATTCATGTAAGCAGCGCACAACCATGATGTGAAAGGAAATTGCTTCCAACGCCTCTAAAATTGCTTGCTTGGCTTGAATTAATCTTAATCGAATTTCTGTCTGAGACATTTAAAAACCTTACAGAATCTCATCGTTTGAGCTCAACTTTGCTAATTTGATTCTACATTCCAAAGTGACAACAGATTTTGAGGCCCAGTGGGGCTGCTGTTGCTGATAATGTTTCCATGCAGGTGGCATGAACTGCACTGTTCATTAATGTGACATACCTTTATAGTGAATGTCCTTATGTGATAGTCAGGGATGCAAGTTCATGGTTTTCATATTTAACTGTGTTGCCTACTTGTCTAAAGGTCCAGATGCACAGTCTTGGAAAAGGCAAGCCATATACATATGTTTACATCAAGTAGAAAGCCAAATCACTATCTTATAAATGTCATTATCTTTTACCCATGTTAATTAAAAAAAAAAAAATGGATTTACCACAAAGGAGAAAAAAAACAGGACAGAAAGCCATAATGGTATCACCAAATGACATACAAATGACATCACGTTTTGTAACCTTGTCAAATCAGTTTCAGAGATCTGATAAATTGAAGCTTTTTTTAGTTTCTATGTACCAAATTGTGTGCAATTATATATCTTATATGTAAGATTATCTTATATATCTCTAAATTTAAATACAGCATTTATTTTAACTTAATGTCCAAGATGTTCCTGAAGATATCTTAAAAAAAAGTTGACTTCTTGTCAGCTGTACAATAGGAAGAATGAAACTTGTTCCTATTGATAGCAAGTTGGTCAATGAGCTGCAAACAGTGGATGCTCCTTTTTGCAATAAAAATAAAATGTGGTTAGAAATAATAATCTGTCTCATTAGACCTCAAGGAAAAAGTTCACCTGAAATAGGCTGCTCTTATTTTAATACAGCAGTAAGTGTTCTGTCTAGTAATAAAGTATATAGAATTATCCATAAAGAAACAGCCCAGATATACTGAGAAATGAAGTACCTGGTCTAAATGTCAGTTTTCTGCTCTCTGTGCTGATTACAAGAGCAGGGGAGACCCTATAGTATTCTTTCTGTGGAAGAGATTCTACTTGCTGTAATATCTATTATGAAATAAAGCTGACAGCAACATGCAGCACATTTTCCTCAACTTGGCCTGATTTTTTTGTCACCTATAGTATATCTTATCACTGATTAACATGATGTTGTGTAAGCTTCCTAATTGAGCTAGGAAAGCCTGATGTGCAGTTGTAGTTAGAGAAACTTGTTATTTTTTTATTGTGATACTTGCCTAGCTCTTAACTGTATGTAATACATGAAATTCTCAGCTTTTTAGGTAATTAAACTTTGACATACATCTGTGGGAGTAAAAACAAATATATTTTTAGAGTTTTTTTTTATAGCTACCGTGAATGTGTGTCCACACACACGCACGCACACACACATTTTTTAAATCACAGAAAAAAAAGCTGTGTTGTTTAAAGGCAGATTTATACTTCAGTGTGTGTTTTCTCATTATAATTGGGGAATAGCATCTCTGATTTTGACAGTGATAGAAGGGTGGTGGTTCCTGAAGTTCCTCTAACAGTTTTCTAGTCCTATTTTCTTTGTTATGCTTGGATCCTTATACATGAAGCAACCAGCTTTTCATCTGCTGTGTTAGGCTGTATCGTGCCCTTCACCACACGTCATTGCAATGAGATATTGTTCTGTAAAGCAATATCCAGTCTCTTCTTGCTATGTACTCCACGGGGATTCCTCAGTTTTGATGAGCTCATTATTTTGCTGTTATCTTCATTTTTTTTCAGTATGTTCCTAAGCTAGCAGTTCCTAAGTGAATGGAAAAAAAACCAGAAACTGCTTATGTTTTATGACTTTATTGCTTTCTTAATGTAATTTGCTCTACACAGTTTCTCTTTTAACTTTATTCCTGTTGACCCTGTGAAGATAGAGTTGACACCATACAGCTTGATTGTGGTACTGTAGTTTTCCAGTAAGGTGGTTATTCTGTAGCCTGCACAGACTTCAGTAGCCTGCCTTGACCCTGGTATCTGCAGAGAATGAATTGAGAAAACTGTGTAAATCTCCACTTGGCTTATCATACTGACTTCTCAGACTTGAGAAGGTGTTTTTCAGTGCTAGGTAGAGTTGTCTGGAGATGAGGTGACCTTTGAGGACTGGAAAGTAAAAAGCTCAAGGAAAACCTCACCATAGTGGTTTTCTTTTCCTCATTTCTTTATCCCATAGAAGGTGCAGATATATGCAGCATGGTAGTGTTAACTCCTGAGTGAAAGTCCTGTGTTTTATAATTTCATTAGAAGAACTGGCTGAAGGCCATTAGCTCTTCCAGTTTTGCTGATTTGAAGAATTTCCTCTGAACTGATTTAATCAGCCCCAATCCTAACAAAT
The DNA here is from genome assembly GCA_002909625.1 of Bambusicola thoracicus. Lineage (NCBI taxonomy): Eukaryota > Metazoa > Chordata > Aves > Galliformes > Phasianidae > Bambusicola > Bambusicola thoracicus. Next base: position 15,912 of record PPHD01011222.1, on the reverse strand, counting down.
AACCTGTTTCACCCAAATTGAAACTTGAAAATATCAGAAGGGGAAAAAAAAGGGTGGATCAGAAGAAGACCCTAATTAACCAGGGGAACTGATCTAGGAAGTGTTAGTATGTTGCTTATTTCAATGCTCTGATTTGCCCAATGTCCAGCTCCTACAAAATATTCCCTTAGTTCTTAGTCTCCTAAAGCTTACAAGAACAGAACACACGCACAAATCAGTGTTGATTTTTGTTCCCATGGCTTGCCTTGACAATTGGTACATACGCTGAAGATGAGGTTGCCTGTCCAGCTGTGCAAAATACTTGTGCAAGGTCTTTGCCCCCCCCCACCCCTTATAGCCTCTACATTTTTCACCTATGCTCCCTGTCCAACACCATCAGAATTACAGAAGGCAGAGACTAAACCTCCTATATCACTAATTCCAGATGTTGCATGTTCTACTTAAAATCTTTCAAGTTTTCCCAGTAAAGGAGTAATCATCTTGTTCACCTGTAGCTGAACTTGCTTACCCCACCTTATCAAAGGGAGCACTGTACATTTTCAATCCATGTGGATCAGTGCATATACAAAGAGACTGAACTGAAATAAATTTTACTATAGACGTTAGTGAGTCCCTGTATTTCTCTGATAAGTATGGTGTTTTAGAAAAGGTTTGTCCTGAGTAATGTGTCTCGATGTACTTTATGAATGCTTTGAAACTTGTGGAGGGTCCTGTGGGGGAACACGTGAAAGTTTTATCAAGCTTCAGAAACTCTCCACAGATTTTTGTATTAAAGATCCAGCAAGTTGTAAAAGCTAAGAATTAACAAAGCCTCTGTAGTATTTGAACAGAACAGATTTCAGAAAAGAGATTCTGATGCTAGTTGTCTATAATATTACTAAATTCCATTGATGAGAACAAAACTTATCAGTACCTTTGACCGTCTGTGGTAATTCTGCTTCTTAGCCACCTTCACTTTTGTAAATAAAGATACAGCTTTTCAATTCCCTGCCTGTTGCTGTGAAAGATTAATGTGCAGGAAATGAAAGAAGGTGTGGATTAGTGCCACAGCTAAAGAATGCTTCACAGTCTGCTTCAGCTCTTCTATCACCTCATGGTGCTTTTATATAATTAAAACAATCCTATGATTTTCAGAGTCAACAAACTTTATCTTGTTAAATATATTCTGCTACTCAGCAGGAATCTTTGCAAGTTCTCTCAAGCTGAAGCAAACAGATTTAGGTATATCTGTGCAGATCTTTAAATAGCCTTTTTACTACCATGCACTTTGCTTAATATAATTTATTTTTCCTACTATGCTGATTAGCATTCATTTGGAATTTGCAAGAGAGAAATTATGTAATTAAATGGGAGTGGATTTAAACAACAACAACAAAATCTTTGTCCTAGGAGGTTTGTTGTTCTTCGCTTTTCTCTGGAAGTATATGTAAAAATTAGGCAAATGGGAAGAACAGCCATTCCTGCAGTAATTTTGAGAGAATTCTATGTGCAATTATTGAACTTAAGAAATGAAACCTATCATTTTCTCTACCACAGCCAAGAAGTTTAGATGACTAAGTGACGTTAAATGCAGTTCCACATAACACAAAAATGAGGGCTAAGTAGCAGATAAATGATCAATAGCATAAAATGAAAGTGAAGGTGGTTTGATTTATCCCTAATGAAAGGTCTTTTTTTAATAACCTACATTTTAGTCTGCAAGAAATAAGACCACTACTACCAGAAAAGCCTTCAATACTCTCTTCTCCTCATTCTGAGAGTAATTAGAAATAATAAATGACTAAGTTTGAATTAAGTTACAAATTGATTAGGCAGAAATAATTATATCTAACAATGAGTTTATTTTTGCATGTTCCCTATCGATTCTATTAAAGCAATGTTTCTGTTAGTTGGCCGAAATCTAATAGCAATAAGAGAATGGAAAGGAAGTTCAGCTACCAGAAGGACTTCCCTGGTCATTATTTTCTTATGATGTTTTATGTTACCAAGTCATTTACTTTGATTTATTTCCTCCTGTGTACACCGTTTTGGGCTAGGACCTAGATAGGTATGGTGCCAGACCATACCTACCCCAAAGCATTTTGAGCGTATTTGCTCAAAATATTGTTGTTGTTATTTGCATGTCTACTACTGTCTTCAAAATATTTGCAGCATAATATTATGAGAAACAAAAAGGCTGAAATAAATTTATATTTCCAAAACCACAATAAAAATATAGTAAATAAAACAAATGTTTTCAGAAATTCAGACAGTGCATTTCTCATCTGGTGAAAATAAATATATTCTGAAGCTATTCTTTCATGTAATCTAAAATAATGGACTCTTTATCTTCTTCTCTTTAGCATAAAATCTTGTATTATTTCTGATAACTTGAGATAGAGCTCCATCTAACAGTCTTGCTGTTTGTATGGTGGAGAATATAATAACTCCCACTTGTGATTTTCCACTTTGCATTGCAGCAAAGCCTGATGTGATTGGTATCCAGTTCAGAGCCAAAACTTGCAGAGAAAGCCTGAATCTCTTTGAGGTTATTTCAAATCACAGGCGTCTTAAACCTTCTATTCAGAGAAAAAAAAAATAGCATATGCAGGGCCAAAAACCATGTTTACAGAATTAATGAATTTATATCTAAATGCCTATCTCAATGTACACATTGGTAGCATAATATTTTTTTTTAGATCAGAAGCCTAATTTAACAAGACAATATCTTATTACCTATGTCAGTAACTTTATATATTGGAAAGCCTTGGCTTTTATCGTTCTTCCTAATTAGGAGTTTTCACTGAGCTGAAATAAATACCACACATGTAGTTACTGCAAGAGCAAATTTGCTGCTTGCAGGTTCTTGCGGGACAGTGGGCTACTTTTAAGGAATTCACAAAGGTAAATAATAAAAGCAAACTTGCATGTACTGAATATCAATTGATATGATGCAAAATTATATTACAGAAAAATGGGAAAACCATGGAGGTGAAAGAGTGGAGGAGTGAGTTTTAAACACATTTAAATAATAAAGAGATTTTAAATGGTCTGAATTCATCTGGTCTGTTATAAAACTTGTTCCTCTCAGTGCAGAGAATTATGAACTTCTAGAGGTGTGACTGAGATTCCAAAGAATCTGAATAATTACCCTACACCATGCCAAATGTTTTTTTTTTTTTTTTAATAGTAAGAATATCTTTCTTTCACCTAGATATGTTACGATAGTGCTTACAGGCTGACAACAGTGCTTTACTGAATTTTACTGATATGAGTAAAAGCCATATAAAGGGAAGTGAGCCTTCCACTACTTATTACTGGTTTATTTAATCACTTTGTTATTACGTGCTTAGTGAATGTGAAGAATATTCCCTCTTTCACAGGGTAAATGAGCTACTTAAAGAGTTCACGTTAACACTGCATTCTCAGAAAGGTCTTCTGAAAATGGTAGACTTGGTACCACACAAAAATTAATGGAAAAATTTTCAGTTCCTACTGAACATCCTTATTTCATTTTTCTCTTTTCTCTCTTTGCTGGAAAGAACCTATTTATTGTCATAGACAAAGAATGACATTTTGTCCAAATACTTTGTATAACCAGGAACAAATTTCTCTTTTCCTTTATTGAGTGTGTCATAGAGGATTTGTCCTTTATTGTAAAATATTTTTAATGCTATTTTTCCTTCCTCAAAATGCTGTTGCGTGGTTTGCTGATGCCAGCAATCTCTGTGTGTAGACAGGTTTTCTTCAAATTTGTTACCTGAGTGTATTCCTAAGATTCCCTTCCTACTTTGACTTTGTGTACTCACCTGTGCATTCACTTGGTAAATTCTTACTAGCTTTTAATATTCTTTAATTTCAGCATTCTCAATGAGTAGCATGTTTTAGTAGATGAGACTTGTATTCATATTTTTCCTTTCATTTTTTATTGTATTTTGTGTATTACCCCACATATTTAAGGATACTCTTTAGATGTGAAATATGTTCTCATTATATGTATGTATTTTTGCCTTGCACAAGTACTCAATAATATAATTATTTTTCTATGCCTTAAAAAATTGCTCTTTTGAGTTTTATTTCACACTTCATGGTTTATTAGACAATGCACAATCCTCTTGCATGATCATTTTATTTCTTAGTTTGCTTTGACTGTCTCCAGGTACTGACTGTTAAGTCAAACTGAGATAAACTATATTCATAATTATAATAGATCTCATAAAAATAGTCCTTTTTCTCTATTAAGTGTTATTTTATCATTATTTACATATAACTGTGGCCTGATCTGGTATCTGCTCAGTAAATAACAGTAGTATACAAAACATAAGCTTTCAGTCACTAATTGTTTGGATACTCACTTTGAATGACTATGTGTCTTACTAATCACTTGGCTGTTATTTTTTTGCTGAAGAACAATGAAGAAGAAATAACAAAATCTATGCTTTCATTTATTGCCCCTTTAGATGTACTTCACAAAGAACAAATGCTAAATGAAGTTTTCACACTGGCTAACATCAGACATTTAATTGCAATGCTTGTATTAGGAACTGTTAGCATTTTCAAATAGGATGGAGATGCATAAGGGTTCACAATCATATTCTGAACTTTTTATTGGAGCTATCAAACATTTATACTAAGAACAGAAAATGAAAAAAATACAGAGCTTGTACAATGACCTTGAAGAGAAATGTTCGGTAAACTACCGAAACCTTTCATTGTTAGCGAGTTTAACAAGCTAGATCAAAGCTCTTTGTCTGCAGTGTATAAAGCACTCAAGAAATTTCAGGCTGCTTACAAGCTTAGAAAATAACTCTCATTTCCTCTGCACTGAAGTTCGGTAGCCTTTAAGCAAGATTTTAATCAATCTCAACAGTCCTTAACAAGGTTCAGAGCAGAAGACAATTCACTAAATAATTACCTGAAGCTAGGGTACAAAATATCATCACTTTTATTGCATTTTGTAACAGTCATACTGAAAAAAATGGCACAGAATTTTCAGTAAAGTATTTCAAATTCATTGGTGTTTTAATAATGTATCTATAATCAATGCAGTAGTACACTCTCTTCTACTCTTACTCAGCTGAAAACCATTATTATTGCTATCTTTTGTGTCAAGACATCTGGACCAGGATGAAAGGAGACGTCATTGTGGCTTACAGAGGGAGATTGGAGGGAATGGTCAAATTGAGCACAGAGGAGCTGTGTGAAGATGGGTGGTTTGCAGTGGAGCTGTAGTAAAATCCAGTGCTAAAGAGGTTTACTGCAGCTTTTCTCTGGGCTGTGTCCTCTTCTTGGTCCCAGCTCCATACCTGGGCTGTTTCAGTGCAAGAAAACTCAGCTGGCTTCCTACACTCCCCGCGTGCAGCTGTTTTGTTGAGCCTGTTAAACAGTATAGGGAGAGGAATGTGAGGTGGAGGCAGGATCCCTGCTGCAATTCCCTTCTGATCTGCTCTCACCTCCCTAGTGAAGTGTTACTTTTCTGTTACTGTGTTAACTCCTGAAATTCTCACTCAGTACTCACATGGGCAGAAAACTTGCTTAATCAGTGAGAATTAAGGTTAAGGATGAATCTGACCTGCTTAATGAATTTGAGAGAACACAGTAAAATAATGCTGAGTTTATTCTTACAGATATTATTACAGAGTTTGGGGTGACAGTTTGTGAAACATAGGCTTTCCCATGTTTGTGCATCAGGGAGACAAATGAGGAGGGAGGGGCCTCTGAGAATTATCTGCATGAGTATCTGCTTCACACTGTGCTCCACCTCTGGGGCTATGACGCCTTCAGGTCTTGAGACGGTAGTAGTTTGGCATCCAAAGGGCATGGAAGGATGCCCAGAAAGAATATACAGATTTTCCATTTGGGTTAGATCCCTGCTGGATTTCAGTAAATCATTCTGTTTGTTCTTATCCCTTCATGTCTGCTGCTAAGTATTTTAATAAGCAAGAATTTTGAGGCATGAAAGCCCTCCAAATTTCAAGTCTGCTTCCTTCTGGGCTTATTTTGAGATGTATAAACACACATACAAGTTTTTCCAACTTTCTTTTTCATCAGTTTCATAAGGAATAACTAATTTATTTTGAAAGGATTAACCCCTTTAAAGGGTTTTCCCCAGCTACGATTAGGAAGGTGTATTTCTCCATTCTTAACAGCCCTCTTCCATATTCACATTATTATTATTGCCTATCAGTCAATGCATAACTTTTTCATAGCATTCCACATTCCAAACTATATAAAGGGTTTCAATTAAAATCTCTGCCAAAGGCAATAGCCTGTTATTTTGCACCTCCATCACATATGTTATACAGTGTGTATTATTTAAAAAGGAGGAGAGAAAAAATGTTCAGATAGATCTCCTTCCTCCTGTATCAACAAATTGCATTATGTACCCATAGCAATCGCTGCTTTGGCCACACTTTAGTTTCTTGCAGTATTTTCTTTATTCAGCTTTCCCATTAAGACATTTGTCATAAGGAAAATTCTGGTATTTCTGCAAACTGCATTATGAAATAATGTGAAAGAATGTTCTTTATATTGTAGTTTACTAAGTATCCTCTTTAAATTATCCACCACATGGCAATTAAAATTTTCTTTCAGGTGCAGTTGATTGTGTTTAGTAATGACCTTTAAAAGTTCTCATCATAGTACATTTTAGTTAGTGCTTCTAATTCTCTAGAAAAAAAATGTAAGCTAAAAATATCTAGCTAAAAATACACCTAATAATATTATAAATAACATGAAAGATAACTTTGGCCTTTTTCAAAGCTGTTAACCTGTGAATCCATAAGCTGCACGTGGTACTTCTGCTTAGGAACTCCAAAGTCCTTGCCAGAGTCCTTGAGGAAAATGAAAGAACTAAAGAGCTGATATTCATGATGTTCAGAAGTTAGGAAAACCTGGACAGAGCACGTTGCTTCTAAAAGACGTCTTTGTTAGAGGAGAGCAATAAAGAATAAATTGTTCCCATTTTTCCCGTTTATATTATGTACTGATATGGTGTAATCTATGAGGACTGCTCCAAAAGTAATGCCTCCAATTGTATTCTGTTGGCCCACAACATCAGAGGCAGATTTTGGTGGTATGGCAGTAGAGGTTGAACCTTCCCACCAGTATTCTATTACATTTTATTGTGCAACAGACGGCAGCAAGGGGGCAGTTTGATACAATGACACCTGACGTGGAAGCATGTATGAAGCAAAGGGGTAAAACTGAATTCCTCCATGTGGAAAAAATTGCGCCTATTGACATTGCTGAACTTTTATGGAGGCCAATCGGTGGTTGTGAACACAGTGAGGAACTGAGTGGTGTGTTTCAGCAGTAGCAACAGTGGATCACCTCTGATGGTGCAGATGTTTACAAACATGGCATGCAGACCCTTATTCATTACTGGTGAAAATACATAGCTAATGGTGGTGACTGTGTTGAAAAGCCATGTTTTGTAGCTGAGAACTTGCTCTCTAAAAGTGTTAATGTGCTCTTTGTAGTGTAGTTTCCATGGTCATAAATAGGAGGCATTACTTTCAGAGTGACCTACATAAAACACAATAACAGACTAGAGATACATACTTTATGAAATATTCTTAATCATGATAAGAGGGACACAACAGATTATTAGTAAGTGATATTTGAACTAAAAATATGAGTAGTGAATATTCTCTGTATTTCTCTGTTTGTAGGTTGCCAGTTTGGCTCTGCATTCTACTACTTTATTCTGTAGTTGCTTCATTAATTCAAGTGTCACCGGATAATGGGAGAGGGTCATACTCAGCTGGTTCAAAGCAGCTTGTCACAGTATCACTTCTAACTTCTGTTTGAAAAGAGAATATTTTGAGGCTTCTATTTTTGATTCAGAACTGTGTGAATGATTATTGTTGGGATATTGCTCCAGTGTTGTTCTGCAGATAGAAATTCAGAAATATTCACTAATGTGCATTTATTAGTTAGCTATATAAGTGGTGATCATTATTTGAAAACTAGTTCAAGTTCTTTGTTTTCCATTTCAGAAAGATTTATGTTTGTACTGTCTTTGATTATACCATGATAATGAAAGAAACATTTTAAAAAAATCTGTGTTTTAGTGAAAGACAACTGTGAATGCAAATCAGGCTCTCTAACCTAACTGGATGGATTATCACATTATCTGTTAATAACACATATGTAATCTTTCTCTCAGTATAGGAAGTGATAAGGCTCCATGGCTTACATTTAGTAAGGAATATTTGGGGATGCAGTTGATGTTCAGAAAGATTTTTATCTGCCAAAAAAAAGCGTCTGAATTTAGTCTTGATATGGCTCCTCTGAACTTCAGCAATAAAATTATTGTCTCATCAGGAAGTTGGGTTAGAAACTGAACCTTGAGTCAGGACTCTGACTGGATATTACACATGCAGTTCTCCTGCTTAGGGGAAAAGTGCTTGTAGGTCATGGGGAGATACAGATATTAAGAAAGACAAAATGTTTTAATACTTAATCCAGTGCTTATGTATGTAGTTCATTTATGTTGTTAATATCTGTTTCCTCTTCCTTTTCACTTCCTTCTCTGAAAACTCTGACCATTCCCCTCCTTTCATCCTGTGCATCATTTTTCAGTATGTTTTGTACTAAACAGGATAGAAAGGATGATCTCTATCCTTTTTGTATTGTGCAGTTGCAAGGCTGTCTCAGGTGGAGATTCTCTGGGAGAAGAGTACTGCTGCTAATTTCACATTGTTTTATGCCCCTTGAAAACATAGCTCGTGTTCCCTCAGGAGTATATGGAGTAATTAGATCTTGTTACTCCTTCTTATCCTACTACTAGACAATAAAGCATATGAACAGATACTGCACATTCTCCAAGTGGGAAAGTATAGCTGCTCTCCACATGGTCAAAATGATATTTCCCTTAAGTTAAAACATTTTTAGTTTGGAAGCATAGAATTACATGACCTCAACTCAAATCAAAGGTTTGAATGACATCACACAGTTTAAAACTCTTGTTTCAGGCTATGGGTTGTGTTTAAGTTAGGAGTGGAATTTGGATCTCAGGATCATGTGTCCCTCTGGTTCCTGATTGGAACTGATTTTTGAATCAGTAATGGGAAAATGATTTCTACTGATAAAACTCTCAGATTGTCCTTCACAAGGTTTTACTATAATTTCCTTTTTGGCCTTGGGCTTTCAGAACTATATATTAAACTGAGTGTAAATTGCCTCCAGAGTAATGAACAAAATCTTACACTGAAATGTGATCCTGTAATAATTAACAAGTTGCCCCAGAGGGTTCCCTGTATTGTGGTACACTTTCCTCTTCAGGCACATTAGCGGTCCTTGTGATTCCTTGTAGACTGCAGTGTTGTTTTTATGCAGATGACTTTGCAATCTGCCTTAGTGGGCCATCTGTCACAGACCTTCCAGTTGAAGTACAATGTAATTTGAGCCCTGTGCAATTGATTGCCTGAAAAAATGGATTTAACAAGCTGTTCCCATTTCATCTTGATTTTGTAATCTGAATTCTGAAATGCTTTTTGTAAAATATGCCATTTGAACATTGTCCTTTTTGGAAAATACATTTTTCTTTTTCTACTAGATTATTATTTTCTTCTAGCTTTTTATGCATTTGGTCAATTACTTTATCAATGACTGCTGAATAAAACTAGAAGATTTCTCTGTACTAGCAAGGTGAAGTTCTTGTGAAAGGCATTTAGGGCAGGTTTCCTGTCTTTCAATTCAACAAACTCATCCCAAAGATCCTATACACAGTGTACTTTTTTTTTTTGGTCACCTTTATCTAAAAATCATACAAGTGTCGTATTTTGTTTATTTTCTCTTTGGTGTTCCCTGAGGGACCCATATGTAGACTGAACTGATTAAACTGAAATGAAGATTTTCTTTATGTTAGTTTCTGTTAATTCATAGATTCATTTATAGAGGCATACTTAGTTAACAATAAGGTTCTACAGTATTGCATTTTACATGTCAGTATGCTAAAGACACTGATACACTAAAACATTCCAAATGAAAATTGTCAGAGGTAAGATGCTAATTGTAGTTTATTTAAACAGTAGATCACTGATATTCAGTTTTTATTCAGTTCTGACATTTATTTTTTATTTTTATGTGTCTAGACGTTCTTAAGTGGACATACAGCATTTGCATATTCAATATGCTTTTTGAACTATTTATTTTCACTACTTGTTTTAGGCCCTAACTTTTCAGGTTGTCATTTAAATGAATGCATGAAGGCCTCCTCGGGGTTTTTTTCTTATTTAAATAAATTGAATTGGATTGATTTAGTGTTCCTATTACAACTTGTTAAACTTACTCAGGCTGCTGGGAGACATAATGTCATTGGGTTTATTATGAATTACAGAGGAAAAAAAAAAGCTAACTGCTCAGCAGGTTGTTTTGACATTAATTCATCACTTATACAACAGGCAGAAAGTGCTCTTTTCATAGCAGAATTTTTGATCCTGTTTAATTATATATTACTTTATATTATTGCAGAAAACAAACCAACTGAGAGATTTTAATATTTATTTTACTTACATAGTTCTTAGTTTATCTCAGGATAATTCACAATATGTTATGGAACAATATGTTTCGGAATTATAGTATCCTGATTGAAAACCTTCTAAGAAATTTCTTAGTCAATCAGAAGAAGTAAATAGCATTTGTTATGTCCAAATGCAAAGTCATCTAGAAACTAGGAATAGTAGGCCCACCAATAAACTGGAAGATATTATACTGGAAACTGGAGATTTAGAAAATGATTTGGAGTCACAGTAGAAAGCTGGTAGATCATAGCGCTGCTGAAACTAAAGGGGTAGAGGGAACAAAGATATAAAAGCAGACGCATACCATAAAGAAGTCGAAAGATTTATAACACCTTTACATGAACAGGACAGTAACTGCTCTTAAAATATTGCATTAGCTTTTGGACCCCATAATTTGAAGAAGATACGAAAACATTAGAGATGTTCAGAGAAGACCTGGAAATGTTGTAAGAAGACTGGAATGGAAAGACTTTGAGGATCTAACCAGAGTTAATTCAAATAAATCCTCCTGCTTGTGTAAAACAGAACAATCCAGTTACATTTATCCTTTCTCAACTGACTATGAACTGTTATTATCTTTATGATAAAATGTTATTAAGATTTGGTTTTCCAGCAAATTAAGAATGAAAAATTCTTTGAAATCCAATTTAGACATTCAATCCATTAAATTTAAAAAATTGCTGATTACTACTCCTGTATGAGCCTGGATGAAAATTTCTAAAATGCTTTAAACTGTGTTATTGCATCAGAATTATCTAGAATGTTTCCATTGTGTTTTAAAAGAAGGCTTTCATTTACACTATGTACTGGAGACAAATATTTTATAATGTATATTCTTGATGGCACTGCTCTAATTTATAATTACAGTCTATTATTAGAGCAACCTTTCTTTGACAACACAGAATTAGAACAATAAATCTCTGGTATAGCAGCTGAAAAACTGATGCATTCTATGGATTTAATTTATCAATGTGTGAAAGTTGTGCATAGTGTTGGTTTTAGGAACTTAGTCATCTGGAGTTGGTGAAAGTTGAGATTTTGGATGGGCCAGTTTAGGCAGGGAATGCTTTTCTTTTGACAGAAGTATAGGATAACAAATCTCACTACTTTGAAATCTAAGTTTTAAACCTAAAGTTGGATAGTTTCAGTACCCTTCAGAACTCTCACCTCAGAAATAGTTAGGATAACAAATCTCACTACTTTGAAATCTAAGTTTTAAACCTAAAGTTGGATAGTTTCAGTACCCTTCAGAACTCTCACCTCAGAAATAGTTAGGATAACAAATCTCACTACTTTGAAATCTAAGTTTTAAACCTAAAGTTGGATAGTTTCAGTACCCTTCAGAACTCTCACCTCAGAAATAGTTAGGATAACAAATCTCACTACTTTGAAATCTAAGTTTTAAACCTAAAGTTGGATAGTTTCAGTACCCTTCAGAACTCTCACCTCAGAAATAGTTAGGATAACAAATCTCACTACTTTGAAATCTAAGTTTTAAACCTAAAGTTGGATAGTTTCAGTACCCTTCAGAACTCTCACCTCAGAAATAGTTAGGATAACAAATCTCACTACTTTGAAATCTAAGTTTTAAACCTAAAGTTGGATAGTTTCAGTACCCTTCAGAACTCTCACCTCAGAAATAGTTAGGATAACAAATCTCACTACTTTGAAATCTAAGTTTTAAACCTAAAGTTGGATAGTTTCAGTACCCTTCAGAACTCTCACCTCAGAAATAGTTAGGATAACAAA
>PPHD01011221.1:0-18982 GCA_002909625.1 Bambusicola thoracicus | reverse complement strand
AAAAATATATATATATATATATAAATAAGAGTGGATAAATTCTCAGTTAGAGACTGGAAAAAACCTGAGTCTATGAATACTGCTTTCATGAGCTTCAAGAGCTGTGCTTAGCCAACTGATCCTCCAGGATGGGGAAAGAAATGAAAGCAGCATAAATAGAAGTCAGCAGAAGACTTGCTGAGAAATTCCCTAATGAGGCATTGCATAAAATGCAGCTGTGGTCCCTGAACTGAACCCAGGAACACTACAGAAAACTGTGATAGCCCTGAGATTACAAGTTGCATTCCTGGTTGCTCTCTCTTTTCTACACCTTTGTCAGCAACCAAATTAAGATGTTGTCTGATGCATTGGCACTCTCCCTGGTGAAGCAGGGTTGAGGAGGCATCTGAATTAATTTTCTTTAGGTGGTGGGTTCTGAAATGTCTAATTCATACAAGTAGTCCAGAAAATAGAGTTTTCCTAGGAAGTTCTCTAGTGAGACCTTGAGTGAGATGGTATGCCTCCATCATTTGGTGGCAGTGAAGCAAAGGGGGATTTTAGACTGAAGTTTTGATCTTAGGTACCTTCATTCTACCTCAATCTTTCTTTAGAGATGCAATATTTTTATTGGATCTGCCCCTGAGAGAAGAGAGTGAAATAGCAGGGAGATTATAAATAAATTAACAATACCAAGGGGATTAAAATTGTGATATACCTAAACTAGTGAAAAATCAATAGATTTGCTGCTTTTTACTTCATTTATTTGTCCTTAACTTTTCCCTGGAAATAATTTCCTGCCTGTACACTGTAGGGTACTTTGTTACATTACCTGGGGTAATAATAATCTTTATTTTAATAGACAGAAGTAAGTTTCACTTGTGCTTTTTCTTACAAAAGTGGCTAGTGTAAGTATAGTGAAGAACAGTACACACTTATTGAAGGAGAAGGCTGAAAAAGTCCAGCTATTCTCTGTCCTTTCCTTAGTCACACATTTATATTAAGTAAGTCAGTTTTAGTGGAGGTAGAAAATTACTTTTCTTTCCCAGTTCTAAATTCTTTATGTTATGTCCACAGTATTTCAATGTTGTGGCCTCAACTATACTGCCTTTTAGTTACACTAGACCATCTAGTATAGCTACTGGTTGCATAGGGGAGAGTTAGACCAATGGCTTTCTAGTATGAATTGCTTAATCCCTGCAGGATGCTTGGAGAAAATAATCCTTTTGAACAGGAACATGAATCCTGTACATGTATTTAAAGCCATACTCCAATGCCCTGCTGTATCCTCTAGGAAATTCTAATTGTGTTTAGCTGTCATCTTAAGTTCTTATGTGATTTAATGATATGGGATAAGAAGATTATTCTGATAGGATATTAAGGGGAAATATCAATTTGAGTTAGTTCCCTGTTTCTGCATCTGCATCCTCAAATGACCTGTGCTGCTGAGCCACTAGATTTTCTAAAGAGTACTAAGACTTCAGTCACTGCTCCTCTAAAACTTTCAACTGGAAGAGCAGTTCCAAGAGTTGCATTTCAACTTATTCAACAGTGGTCTGAGACAGGCAGGCAGATGAATGTACAAATATAAAAGCTTTTATTTATTTATTTATTTTTAAAAGAAACAAGCATCACACTAAGGGATTAAATATAAAAACTTTCTGACCATGTACAAACAGTCCAACTGCATGACCCACAAGTAATCATAACTGAAGTTTTCCTACTGAAGACTTGAAAGTTCATGCTTTCTTAGGGGTCAGTTATATTCTCTCCATTTTCTTCAACAGCTAATCAGAAAATGAAAATGCTGTTGAATCTTGGGAAATTATACAAAGATAAAAAGAAGAACAATCTAGAGATTCAGCCTTCTAGTCAAGATAATCTAGATAACCTCAGATAGATTACTTTATTGCAAGAAAATATAATGGCTGTCAAAAAAAAGAAAACTCATTTTCTTGATTTTTACTCAAGTCAGGCCACGATCCAATATAATTCATAGGTTAATAAACACATTTACTGGATCAGATTAATGTACATTCTAGTGCCCTGTCCAATAGCAGTTTGTCCTCCCTCCTCATTCTCATCCCCAAATAACAGCTTCAGTGTTATGGAAGGCAATGAAATTTCCTTCCAAGTATGTCTAGACTCCTCCAAATCTGCAGGTTAGAACATTACTTCCTATCAATTCATTAGACAACAAACCATAAGATAAAAATAGCTTAGCAAGCTCCATTGAAGATGATCAATAAGTGAGGTGGTAGCAATGTTGGCTGCAAATAAAACACATCCTGCTCTATTCTTATCTTAGAATCATAGAATGGCTTGGGCTGGAAGGAATGCTACAGACCATCTAGTTCCAACCCCCTGCTGTGTGCAGGGTTGGCATCAGCTCAGGCTGCCCAGGGCCTCATCTAACCTGGCATCGAACACCTGCAGGGATGGGGCATCCCCAGTTTCTTGGGGCAGCCTGTGTTAATGCCTCCCCACCCTCTGAGTAAAGAGTTTTTCCTAACATCTGACCTAAATTTCCCTTCTTTTAGCTTAAAACTATCCCCTCCTGTCCTATCTCTATCGAATCATGTAAGAAGTCAGTCTCCATCTTGTTCATAAGCTTCCTTTAATTACTGGCAAGCTGCGATGAGGTCTCAACAGACTTTTCTCCAGGCTGAATGAGTCCAACTCAGTCTGCTTTTGTAGGAGAGGTGATCTGTCCTATTTGTGGCCCTCCTCTGGGCCCACCCCAACAGCTCTGCATCTTTCTTGTGCTGGGAGCCCCAGGTCTGGATGCAGTACTCCAGATGGTGCCTCATAAGGACAGAGCAGAGGGGGACAACCACCTCCCTTGCCCTGCTGGCCATCCCTCTTTTGATGCAGCCCAGGATACAGTTGGCCTTCCAGCCTAATGGCTCCTTAGCTCTTAATGCACTATTTTTGTTTTGTATTACAGTATATTACTGTGTGAAA
Source organism: Bambusicola thoracicus (assembly GCA_002909625.1). Classification (NCBI taxonomy): domain Eukaryota; kingdom Metazoa; phylum Chordata; class Aves; order Galliformes; family Phasianidae; genus Bambusicola; species Bambusicola thoracicus. The sequence continues at coordinate 16,042 of PPHD01011221.1, read as the reverse complement.
TAGTCATACAGCGTTGTCAAAAACAATCCTATGATGATTGAAATTTTAAGTTCAATGATTGCATTTCTTTTCAGAACAGAAAACCCGGCTCTTCGAATACATCATAGCATTCTAAACGTCACATAAATCATGGAAATGGAAATATGCTTTCTTGTTTCAGTGCTCTGAGAATCACTATTCCCCTTTTTCTCTTCAAATAACACATGAGCTTCAGTATAAAAATGGAAGGGGATTTCAATTGCAATCTTAACATGATTTCACAGAAAAATCTGAAATTTTCAAATTGAAAAATGAATCTGAAGTTTGCAAATTAATCCTACAGATGCAAGGTAATGCACAATTAAGTAATGTAATCTAACATATGTCCTACATACTTAGGTACAGTGGAGGCCAGACATAGAATTAGAGCACCAATCTACGTATTGTAGACCATATGTCACATTTGTAGACCACTTGGAAGCTGCAGCTGGTGCAAAATGAAACTCCTATTTGCTTAGCAGATTTGGCAGTAGGAGCATACCTTATGCTAGTGTTGTTTTTACTGTATGTTCCCACAGTACAAATTCACATTGTTGATCATGATTGCTAAGCTCATCTATGCTTTTCATCCTTGTTAACTGAAAATTTTTCTTTCTTTTCTTTTCTCTTTTTTCTCTTTTTTTTCTTTTCTTTTCTTTTCTTTTCTTTTCTTTTCTTTTCTTTTCTTTTCTTTTCTTTTCTTTTCTTTTCTTTTCTTTTCTTTTCTTTTCATGGATCTTTTGCAACTGCTCTGATATCTGAAGTGTTGTCTCTGTTTTTATGTACATCTTAGCTCTCTTAATTATGGTGCTAAAACCCTTTCTCACTCTCTTGCTATTCATTTTCATTCTTCAAAACATTTTAAATCCTCCTTTTCACCCCACTAAAATTTTCACTTCAAAAATCACTAGATTTTTTCCGGGAAATATTTCTCCAACAGCTGTTTTCTTAGAGCAGCATTATTTACTGAAATATTAGAAAATATTGACAATTTATGCTTCTCAGATATTAAGAACAGGGTCTAAAAAAAGGTTTACATACCATCACGACTTGTTTAAACAGATACCTGTATCATTCTCTAGAAAGAAGAAAAGAAGACTCGCTTTTGATTTTGTACATCTCTATAATTCTGTTTATTTAGCCAGGGATACATTTGTCTTTATTGTGGGATTATTTTTTCTTTATTTTCTACTACGGCATATGTGAGAGGCTTCCCAGTATCTCCTCAAACACAGTGCACCAAAACTTCTTCATTTGTGCCATTCGGTCTCCTCTGGTCTACACTGTGCAATCAATCAATCTTATTATGATACACTATCAAACCTGTACAGGCTGATTAATTACTCATGTATCATTTGCTACTAGAAAGAAAAAAGTTTCCTCCCCAACATACCCCCACAACGTACACAAAGCATTACTTTATTTCTATTTTAGATGATGAATGGTGGGCTCAGGTGAAGACCACGGTAGCCCCAACACTACTTGGCCATTTTTCCTAAGGATGCCAAGCCCCATCCATAGTCTTCATAAACTGTCTGACTATTCACGTCAGTATAATTGTTGGCCTTCATCAAATTAATGTGTGGGTAATTTTCCTCTGAATCTGATGCATGCCTTTTAAAACAGAAGACTTCTTAGACTTCACTTTTTTTTTCTCTTTTTATCTTCTTAGAAAATGATGATGGTGGTGAAGAACTGTAAGAATTGCATCTAACATCAGTTTTAAACAGAGAATACGTTTCACAGAGCTGCTTGTTTTTCACCCTGACTCTCTAATAGCCAACCATCATCATCATACGATGCCCAAGAACAACACCAAAACATACTGAAGATGCCTTTTGACTCTCAAAATTGGAGTAGGAAATCTCAAGTTGTTCTTTGTGCCCTTGTTTCTCAAATTCCCAACTGTTACTTCTACACTTCGAATAAACAGGAATAAACCTTTTCTTCCACTGATGATATTACCATCAGGCCCCTGCCAAGAAGAGCTGTATGATGTGCATTTATCCGAGCATGTGCTGTTCCCAGCCAGTATGGTCTGTGAAGTACTGAGTTCGGTGATAATTACTGCAGAACCAAAATGCTCTCATTAAGGTGGAAGTACATGCCCCGGGCTGACATTTTGGTGCGTCCACGGTCACAAGAGCAGCAAAGCCCTTACAGATGTATTTATCTTTAAATGTTTTCCTAAGCCTCTCCTTGTTTCTGGAAGGCATTTAAGCTTTCATGTCAACACTGCTGGATCAGACTGCTGCTCAAGAGCTGATCTTTGTCTGACATGTTAAACTGAAGCCCCTTCTGCCTGTAGGAATGCAATGTTGTTTCTGCATTAGATATTGAAAAGGGGGAATTGATCTGAAGAAGTAGAGCACAACGTATTTGCATTTTGTAACTTCTCCTTAGAAATAGCTGATGTGAAAAAGTAGAAATACTATATATGTTAGTAGCATATTTTAGAAATATAGTTGTTGAATTATGTGATTAATTCTTGCTTGCAAAACTGCAGTAGTTTTTAAATGTTGCAAATAGTAAGGGCATAGTATTATGGACTAGAAAGCATATTGTAAGGCTGTTCTGTTTGGATAAGAGAGCCTCAGCAAAAGAAAAACAGACTTAACAATCATCAAAGAAGCCAGAGCCTGCACGCACGGCTGGATTGCCTCACTCTGTGGGTAGGTCGGGATGCAACAGGCAGGCATCAAGATACTCCCCTCTATCCTCCTTCCGAACTTAACTCTATCCAAGGACAAAGACAAACAATGACCGAGTGTTGAGTGAGCAAATGTGAGAAGGTAACTAATTCGCGATATATGCTTAGCTAGCAACAACTGATGTTTATCCAGTACCCGTATGTTTAGTTGAGTGTCGGGAAGACTGTGAACCTGAAGTACTCAGCCAATGAGGAACCAGGGCAGAAGGAGATAACCGTCAAGTAATAGGGCATAAAAGATGTGACACTGTTTTCTGCATGTGCTTCTGCTTGCAGGACGCCCGTCATTGCAATTGCACATAAAATCTGCTTTATCAGAGACACCATCCTGATAAATTATTTGCATATTCCCAACATGCCTGTACTCTTTGACCAGCAACTGGGAAAGAAGAACTGTCAAAAAAAGAGCACTTGAGAGGGATGTGCTGGCGTTGGTTTTCTTTGGTTTTGTTTTTGTAATGGGGAATGTGTGAAAGGCAATCTGCTGGGCACATACAGGTCCTGCACTGCCTGTGCCTTTGCAGAAAGCAATCAGTTTTGAAGGGTTTAGAAGCTTAAAGTAAAAAAAAAAAAAAGAAAGAAAATCAAGGAGTAAAATCCTACGATGTTCTCTGACATCGTTTTACAAGCGTGACACTCCCTTGTTCCCTTTAACACGTGGCTTTCTACTTGCAATAGAAGCGTTCCCACTGATTGACACCACAATCATGCGTCTGCCTTCGTAGCTGAAGAAAGACTCAGCCGTGTGCAGGGTGGCTTTCAGCACCCAGTTGACGCGTAATAAAACATCATTTTGGAAGCGCAGAAAGCAGTCAGCGGGCCACGTGGCGGCCCCCGCTGGCATTTCCCCCCGCTCTCCGGCCGCACCGCTATCAGCCGGCGAGGCGCGGGCGGTGCCTGAGAGCGCCGCGGTTCTGCGGCTGTGTTACAGCGCCCCCTGCAGGAGGAGCGCCCGCACTGCCGGCCGCTCCGACAGCGGCAGTTGCCGAAATCGTACTCACCCAGCGCTCGCTGAGTTACGACTTATATGGCGACGTACATTCAGCTGCAGTGTAAGCATAGCAAGATATTTCAGCGGTCGGACAAATGTAGGGTGGTTTTGTTTTTTTTTTCATGGATCAAAAAGAACTGAATTTGCAAGATGCTCTAAACATTTTAGAAGCTTTTCCCCCGTGTTTCCATAGAATAAGTAATATTAAGTTTTAATATTTCAATTAAACTTTAATTAACTCAACTATTCACTTTATTCCACTACTTTCTGCTGATAGATTCTGTACTTTCAGAACCGCTGTGTCTGCGTTTTCTTAGCATGAAGCTAGCACAAAGTACGGCATGGTTTATAAGGAGCAGATGGCACGCAGACTGTGCGTCTGTGGATGGGGAGGCTTACTAAGGTTATGATTTTGTGTAGCATGGTTTGGGGTTTTTGCCCTATTTGTATTGATGACAGGCTTCATACTGTTACTGTGATATTGCTGCAGCTCTAAATGACAATACTGAAAATACTGAAATTAAAGTTGTCAATAATACTGCTATATACTGTGGCTCTCCTCTCTAAACACTTCTTATGTCTTCTACTGGCCGTCCCTTGTCTTACAATGAGGTGGTGGTATCCAGACCATATCTGTAATAATGGCAAAAGAGCAGAGAGGAAGAAAAGTTACATTAACTTCCTGGTTAAACTTTTCTTTCGTAAATGCTGGATCAGACATGGAATGAAGGAGTATGTTGGAGTCCGACAGAGAAGTGAATGAGGCAAGGAGAGAGATCATGACATTCGGTGTTGTGGAAGAAGTAGTAAGGGGAAAATTAGGCCCCTTGAGATCTCATTGTCCGAAGGTATGGAGTGCAGTTAGAGACAATTACAGAACTGATATTACATGAGTGGTGTTATCCAGAGCCAGCTGTATGACTTCTGAAATGGGGATCTTGGTACATGGAGTCAGTAGGCATTCAGTTAAGGTTCATGGAATTTCTTACTGTGACTTCACTTTATGCATTATCTGAGTTACCAATAGCCTACATTCATGACTATTGCTCCTCTCCAGTTTGTGTAGAGAAATGTATAAACCCAGAGCTCAGTACCTAATGCAGACCTTTTCATCACGGATGAAATATTGGCTTCAGACAGCTCTACTTTGTGAGTACTAAAGACATTGCTTCCCAATGCACAACAAGCTCCTGCTAGCTTGGCACATATATCAAGTAGATGTACAAGACAAAAGCCTATTTAGGTTGTGAAACTTCCCCTTAGAGGAATTGTTCAACATCCACCATTTGTTAGGATAGTTGCATTTATTGAATTCCTTTGAGCAACACTAGTTTGCTCTGGCATTCAAGGTGTGGTGCTTGAGCAGGCAGGAAAGAGTTCTTTTCGGGTGGGGAGAAGCAACTAAAGACATGGAGGCAGCAGGTTGACCTTCCTGTATGCTTGTTTCTTCTGCTTTCCTGAGCTCCACTGGCAGTCAGTCCCATATGATGCATGGTGATTGCTGAAACCTGCTACCTGCTGTGTAAGTCTGCTGCTTTCCAAAGGCTGATTGTAGCTAAGAAATAGATGACCCTTGCTCTCACTCACACATACACTGTGAATAGTATTTCTTGGGCAGGGGCAAGATGGGACTTTTTTTCTCTTCTTCAATCCATATGGGGAAGGCGTTGCCTATTATTGGTTATGGACTGGATTATTTTGACACAGCACACAGCATTTTGCAGTCTGTCACATCTGTTATTACACTGCCTGTTTTTCCCTTGATGTAAGAGCCTGCCATGGAAATGCCTGCACACAAAATGCATGCAAACAGTGTTTTACTCATAGTAGCACATGAAGTGCTTTGCTTTTACGTTATGTAGTACGACTTGTTGTGCAGGCAGTTGGAATGGTCCCTATGGTGAAGCTCACCTGTTCTCTCTCCAGTGCTTGTGTTCCCTTTTTGTTATATGCCCACAGCAGCAATGAGAAAGAATAAGGAGATGTGAGATGATAATGCCTTACAGATATCATGGACTCGACGTGTTCTACCGGCTGTCCAGGTAAAAGGTAAACTGTCTTTAAGTGTTGCTAATCATGTTGTGGAGAAATATTTCATAACAGATGAGTTACATATGTTTATGAACTGCAAAAGGACTAGGTACGATGAATGAGATCCTACTTTCAGCAACAGATCTGATTTAAAGAGTTCCTCCTCACTTCTGTTGTGCTCATCCCTCATCTCCTCACTGTTCCTTGGTTGCACCCCTTCACTGGTGCAACCACGACATCCATTACCACATCTGCCTCTAAAAATAATTACTTGTTTTTCAAAAATAACCTAAGCAGGTAATTAGCACAGAGAAGGTGTGTGCATGTTAACTCCTTGGGGAAGGGCTAGAAATAATGACCAGTAAGTGAGAAACTGGGAAGAGACATCTTAAACCTGATATGCTACAAAAAGGATAGTAGTGTGTAAGCATATTCTTACATTGTGCCAATGCCTGAAATGTACCGTGCTAACAATCTGTAATCCTGAAACTGAACTGCATAGCCCCAGTTCAGAGGATACAGTCTACAGACATGAATAAGAGTGGGAAAAGAGATTCTGCTTGCAATTAATCAAGCCACTCATGAAATCTTATGCCTGATTAGATGCAACATGATTTTAAAGCAACCTTAAGGTATTTTAAGGTATATTTTAAAGATGCATTCAGTATCATTTTGCCACCTAACCTCCTTTGCTCAAATCCATTCAAAGAAATTCTTAACCAATCTTCCCCAAACTGAAAATACTCAAGGCAGTCCTTGCAGATGAAAAGCATCATCTAAGAGCAAAGGAATGTTGTAACATTATCAACACAGAGTTGAGAAAGTGAAGAAATCCCCTAACTGCTTCAAATTCCTCAGTTCCCACTAAGTTTTGATTATCCAGTTTGGGGAGAAGAAATCTATAAAAAGTCATGCAAGTTTTAAATCCAGTTGTTGGTTGTTTTTGTTTTTGTTTTTTTTAATTACTATTTTGCAGCAAGTCAACTTTTGCTCTTACAAAAATGTTGAGCATTTCAAGCAGAAAGTGCACATTTTCATAAAGCACATATGATAGCTCAGCAAATGTTACTCACAGCGTTTCAAAACACACAGGGAGCGACCGCTTCTCTCTGTGGCATGAGCCACGCTGCTCTCACAAGTTATTTTTGCCTCGCAGTAAGAGAAGCAGCCATCTAATTCAGGCCACAGGAGGCCCCCACAGAGCAGGCGAAAAGCAAACTCCCACAGCCTCCCTGGATTCAGTGTGAGTAGATGTGCAGAAAGTCTGCTCTGTGGTCACGGCATGCAGAAGAGACTCACAGCTGATATGCAGTTCTGTCATGGAATAGACATGGATGCTATATTTAGAATGCTGATAAAAAACAAAGCTCAGCAAAATAGAGATAGTTACTTCAGGTTTGTTATTAGAATGCTAAGTACAGTATCTTCCACTCTTTGAAATCATTTCCATAGTAATAACAGTCACTATGACAATATAGTTCCATTGCTGCAAATTTCATCTTTTCCTGTGTTGTTTATAAGCTCCACTGTAATAATACTTTGCCCATCAGAATTCATTGAAATGCATTTCATTATCCCAATCAGCCCCCTGAGTCACTGCTTTATTGTATTACATTTCCTTCCTACTGTATTTGAACTTTCTTCTAAAGCTGATTCCAAACCCATTACAACCAGTTGCAAATTAGCTTTTATTCTGCTCTGACTGCTGAAGTGTGTTTTAATAAATTCATGCCAATAATTTTATAACCTAATATTCATGCACTTTATCTTTTAATTACCTGTTTTGGACAAGAAAGCTAAGAAATGCAATGCTTGATTGTTTTACAAATGTCTGTTTGATCCTGAAGTGTGAAAATGGATGTATCTTCATCTAACCAGAGTAGTCATCCATCCAGAGAAAAAGGAGGAGGAGCATCAGCAAGCCCCAACTTTCAACTGACTCACACTTCCCAGTGTGAAACCTTCTTCCCACACCTCTGAGCCTGACAGTGATGCTGAGACTTACTTAATTGGAACATGCTTTTAGATTGGGGAGAATGCTTTCTTTATCACAAAATTCTCTCTACGTTTGCTGAGATAGAAGTAGCTAGCACGTTTTTCTGTCTTTGCCTACATTTCCCAAATCAACACTGTAGCATGTTACGAGTAATGAAACAGATCTTGCTACTCAAGTAGTAGCAGCCACACATACAGAAAGTACATACAGGCGTTACAAGTGGAAGCAGAAATGGGTCCCACATTTGCTTACTTGATTTTTTTTTCCTTAATCATTCATTGGATTGAGAGTTTCAAGTGGAAGCAATACATAAATATTAAAAAATAAGGGACTGATTCCACTAAATCAACAAGTATATAACCCCTTCCTCTGTGCCAACAGTGCAGACTTAGACTCAATCATAGAAGGTCATAGAGGATCTGCTGAACTTTGGCTGACATGTTATCTTGACTGAAATTTCTTTAGCAGGGACTTGAGTATCTTAGTTCATTCCGCTTTAAGTAGCAACAAATTGTCTCCTGCCTGCTCTCAGAAGGAAAGATTTTGCTTGATGGAAAACTTGCCCCAGCATGTGGTGCACACAAAGGGCACTGCTGCTGTGTCCTGGCTCCATGGAGAGGACTTGCCTGGCTTACTTATATTTGACAACCTTCTAGTTCAGTATGAACTACTACTATGACTTCAGTGCCTCTGAAGAGGATTGCTGTAAAAATTGCTTGGTGGGTGATACAGTTAAACAAGTTCTGCAGGCACAGTCTTACTCTGAACTGTAAGAAAGTGAGAATGGGGTAGGGAGAAGGGACCATGAAGAACAGCTCTAAGCAAATCCTGAAGAAAGGAAAGACCCTTCTGTTCTACTTTTATCCCTTATGTTTTTATCCATGTCCTTATCCAGATTATATTTATGGAATCAAGACTAATAACTAAAATTTCCCTCAGACAGTATTGCTTTCTATTATGTTAAAAATTCTAACATCTTAATACTGGAAATAATGTTCCTAATAATTTCAAACTGTCAAGCATTATGCTGTACCACTTAGATACGCATTCAGTAATGTGCTGTTCTTCAGATGAAAAAATTCCCTTCCTCCTCAGTACCTTTTTTTCCTTTTTGTTTTTCTTTATAAGCCCTCCTAGCTTAGATTCACAGTATCTTTTAAGGGTTGACCTTTTCCACTAGATGGCACATGGGGCCATGTGAGTGGCAGGAAAAACGCATGTTGCTGGACTGTGATTTAAAATGCATGTACTATTTATACGAGAAATATACCATGTAAAAGCAATATATACCTTAACTACTGCTAACTGGAATAGCTATATTGATTTCACTGACATATGCTGATCTGTAATAGCCAAAACTTAATGAGTACTGTATATAAAATTAATTTATAATCTTCCCATCCTGGAAATTGAGAACTTCTGTGTTTAATAAGAAAAGTGTCCCATACGTTATATACTGATATCTCATTCACCATAGATCCTCAGACAGCTTTGATATGAAGATCTGAGCATTAGATAGAATTGTACCTGGTTACCACATCAAAATGCTACTAAAGGGGTGAGCAGGCACAGTGCAGTGAATACAAAGACACAGATGGCTGTTTGGTAAAAAGAAATAAAAATGAAACACATCACTGATTCTTTGGAGAGCTAGTATCCCTCTAAAACTGACCTGAATTGGGGTTCTTGTATTTTGTTCCTCCAGTCTCTTCAGTGATAATTACTGAAGTCTACAGTACATCAGAATTTCTAAGCTAGAATTTGTATATCCTTCTTTGCTGCCAGAGGAGTGGTTTCCCAACAACCTTTGACTGTCCATCTGCTGTTGGAAGAGGCAGTTAATCAAGCTTATCTGTTAGATAAATTTTAAAAACTTGCCTGATGTGGAGGGTGAGAACCTCAAAGGTAGCACTTCTGGGTGAATTTCAAGACTGTCATTTGTCTGGGGGGCACAGAAATCACCCCTCTAAAGAACCCCTTGTTGCTCTAATGGCTCAGATTATATTTGGCATATACCAAATATAGCGACTTCTGTCTTTCGTTTCTTGTCTCAGCCAGGGTGGAATTGCTGGTAGCTGGGAAGCCATCCAGCTTACCAAATGAAGTCCATGACTACATTCCACAGGATCCATGGCACTTACCCAGGTCCTCCCAAATGACATTTTCCCCATATGGAAAATCCTTACAGAGATTTACACTTAAGAGCCTTTACGCAACATCTGTTGCCATTGGTGAGATTTGTTTTTTTGTCCCAGAGCCGGTGCTAAGCTATCTTTAAAAATGGACTTTTAATTATTACTTTTTATTTTTTTATTGCCACACTGAGCATTGTGTCATTGATGACTTCAGCAGTTACCAAGATTCTAGAATAATGGTTATCAAAAACTGGCACAAACCAAACCACCCTGGTGCTATCTTTCTTTCTTTGGCTGTTTGCCCAGGCTAATGAAAACCTAGAGTAGGTAAGCATGGTTGTTATCTAAGCTACAGAGGAGAGAACAATTTTCAAGGCAAGAACTCTCTATGAGAAATGTTCACTTACATTTTTCCTGAAAACAGCTGACAGAAGTGGTCAACAAGATATTTCAAATACTGCGCAGAAATAAGGATGCATAGCATAGATACTGCATGTCAGCCTTTCCCACATAAAGAACAGGAACTGCTTAGATGAGTTGGAACTCTTAAGTGGCTCACCTTTGTGATATGGAGGCAAAGTCATTAGTTCTGCCCTCAACACATGAAACACGTGAACACAGTATAGTCATCTCCTGAGGACAATACCTAAGTCATATCTCCAGATCATGCCGTGCCACCAGTGCCTACTGTGTCTCATCTAACTCTCAACCTTGTGTGCTTACAGTTGTCTGCCATCAGCCATTATTGAGCTTTTCCTTCTTGCAGACCCTAGATGGGCATCCAGAGCTGAAAGGGTTGAGCCTGAAGAGCATCAACATCATTAACACTCTTTTTCATCAAGAGGAAAAGTTCCACCTGGAGGCTGCATGAACACCTTTGCTGGGTAGTAGAGGTGAAATGCCCTTTAACAACTGTTTATGAAGCACTATTCATTTTCGTGCTATACAACAATGTGACCTCACTTCAACTGTTCTGAAAAAAGAAAAATAATTGTTCTGTGAGACAGTAAATAAGCCAATGCTGTGAAAATACGGAAAGAAAAACACCGATAGAAATGAAATTGTTGAAATGTCAGTACTTAATTAATTCAAGAGAAAAATGTCACCATGGCTTAAACCATAAATTGAACTTAAAAAAAAAAAAAACACCAAAAAAATGTAAAAATTCTGGAGATCCCAGGAGAATCAAGAAACAACCGTTTCTGGCTTCTCTTATCCACCCACTGACTGCCTAGCCACTGTGATGGTGAGAATGCTAATGTTGAGCCATATTATCAGTGAATCACATCTATCTACACCTCTGCCTGAATTACACAGTGAAAAATTGCTGACTAATCTTTGATTTTGTATCGTACCACTTGCATGATAAAAAGTACAAGAGGAAGAAAAAAAGGTTTATGGACCATAAGGACTTACCTGTGTTCATTGCTTCACAGTGAGTGATCCTTGGTGATCCTTGTTTTTTGTGTGTGTGTGTGTTTTTTTGTTTGTTTGTTTTCCTGAAAAAGTATTTCAAGGAGACTATGGACCAACAGCCTTCTCTCAAAACTAGTCATCAGCTTTTAGGTGCAAAGACTAAACACCTTCCCTTCATTAGAATTCCATGTTAGCTCCTCAAAGCTATTCTTATTTGCACAGGACCAGCATCTAAAGTGAAATATCTTAAAATGTCATGTCCTTCCCTTCAACTGCCGTACTCAACACCTGTTCTCCTACTAGCCAACTCCTGTTTGCTTAATGTAATCACAACTTTTATGTCTCCACTTAAATCGGTACTAGATAGAACCAGAGAGGTCTTTATTTGTGCTTCTTATACCACATCCCATCCCATTCTGTCATCAGTGCCTTCAGTTACTGGATATGTGCCCCATATAGCTTCCAGACAAGTGTTAAATGTTCTGCCCATATCCAAGTCGGTGTATATTCTGTACTTCCTTGTCTGATAGTCAGGTTCTCACAGATGGAAAAAAAGAATCACTTTGTTGCAGTTCAGTTATATCTGTGTCCAATCACTGTCAATAGTTTTCATATGCTCAAAAACAAAACAAAACAAACAAAGAACAGGTTTTGCACTTGCTAACACAGCTTGTTTTCTCTTAATTCATTGGGTTCTGGAAACAAAATTCAAGCTTTACAGTCCTCATCTCCCCATGAAAATGGGATGCAAACAGCTTCTTACTCAATTCGAAGAAAGTACTGATCTCAGCAGACTTGTAACTCATAAAAGACAGAAGATTATGATGGGAAAATGCAGGGTGCTTCAGTGGATTCTAACTGTGTAGGTGAATTCTGTAAGGAGTACTTTGTAGATGGGCACTCAGGCAGGTGAAATCTATGGAGAGCTTCTTGCTTTTCCAATTTCTTGCTTGATACATGGCAAGGTGCTTAGCGTGTCACATGAGAAGAGGTGCAAGGCAGAAACTCCAGAGAAACAAGACCTGACCCAAGGCATAGCAAGGGCAAAGTACAAGCAGCTGAGGTAAGGAAGAAAATAGTTTTAATCAGGAAGGAGAGAAGAGGCCAGAGCAAATATTTTTCTCAAAAAAAATCAAAATACTGAAGGCATCTCTCACAAAGGGAACTGAGTGCCAGTTCAGCAGGCATCAAGTTCAGGCTGTTAATGAGTGTAAAGGACGCAAAACCTGACTTTTCTCTGCTGTCTGAAAAGGCAGTCTGGAAGAGAGTCTGAAAAGAGAGGCCAGGAGTAATCAAAACAAGAGGCTCCACCAGAGGGTTCTGTGTTTTTTGACACAGCAGTTATTGTGCAACCTGGTGGAAACACCTTGAACCCACCTTCCACAGCTCTGAGCATTAACCTTTGCAACACTGGCTTAAACAGAACTGAACATGCCAATAGATGTTTGCTTAGAGAGACACACCTCTTCATCATGGTATGATTATATCTAGTCATCACTGATTCATAATGTCCATGAAACACCCCTTCAGGCCACATATATTGAGAAAGAGACAATGGCAAAATGCAACTGTAAGGAACCTAATGGGACATTCTTGAAATGGACAGCCAATAATGTACAACTGTGTTTTCAGTTGTCTCAGCAGGAATGAAAAAAAGACCTAAAAAATCAATTTCTGCCACTGCTGCTAGACCTTGCAAATGAATTAGTTGCAGTTTATAATAATCTGCAAGAAGAACTGCCAAAAGACTTAATGAAACTGGCATGAGCACCTGATCACACTCCCACAGAAAAGTATATCAACAAAATAAATGTACTTAGTCTCCACAGTAGGTATGACAGAACAATTTGTTAATAATGATCCTGGAAATCAGATAAAATTGCATATTACAGCAACTGGAACAGTTCTTGCTTTTTCCTACATGTTAAAAGTAACACAAAACTTGATAAGCACAAGTAGACCTATGCATTGACAGATTCTGATGTTCACTTAGTAGTCATATTAGTTATGTGAAGTATTTAATAAAAAATAAGGTACAAGAGACACTTTAAGGGGTAAAAAGCTGCTTACTCAGCAAATCCTGAATCTTCCTTTGTGAGCATGAATGAAATCTGACCAGGTTAGTCAGGATTTTATTTTTATCTTGACTGCTCAGTCACTGTTTCAGTGTAGACTAACTGCAGTGTCATAGGTTTGCAGAGAGCTGTTTAGCACTTTCAGGACTTCTTTATTTCTGGAAAATTGCTTTTAAACAAAAATAGCCAGGTAAAACAGTGTGCATTTTCAGGAGACCTCTTGTGAGATACGGACTTTCCATGCAAAACCTGCTGTGCTTCCTAGACCTTAATTTCAAAGCTCATGGAAGACAAGAGACACCCAGACAGTCTTTTGCTGAAGGAGACCAAAGGTTGTGTAGAGGGCAGTGGTGTTCCTGAGTGTCCAAGGAGACTCAGTTACTATCTGTATAACTAGAGAATAGAACTTCTCAAGTTGAGAAGTGTACCAACAGCCCAGGACACCAGGAAGACACAGCAGCAGCTCAAATGCAAAGAAGTTGTAGCAACCCTTTCATCACAGTTTTCTTTCTCAAGTCGATTCTAGTCTGTGTATCCTGAGAGATCCGTAGCAGTTGTGGCAGCCAGCTTCTGTGTTGTTCTTTTTAATAGGAAAAAACCAACAATGTCACTAAAGACATAAGGTTAAGTATTTACATCTTTCTCGTGTAGGATGCATACAGGTCGTGCTTCATGTGAAAGCTTTCAAAACTTCCTTGAAAACAGACATGCAAAATTTAATGACTAATAATGTAAAATTCTGTCCATTTTTACAATTTATTTTTAAGCTGATGAAAAATGTGCTGAGAGACCATGCACTGCATTTTTAATGGTTCAGAAATTGATCTTATAAGCTTTACAACCCTGCTAACACTAACAGCACTGTTGTACCGCTTAGAGTCCCTCGATTATGTGAAAGTATGTTATTATTTGTTATAAAGGTCCTTTGCTTGAGCACTGAGTCCTAAATACACCTGGACTAAGTAAGTTCTTGTCTATTATGCTTTTGGTGGCTAGAAAATCTGCCACTGAATACTTGGCAGTAATTTCCTCAGTCTGAGTGCTGATGAGTCCTGAGAGGTTCCACTAGGAATATTGCTCTCAGATGCTCAAGGTGTGAATTCTCCCTTAAGTTGTGCATAGCAGTTGTTGCCTGTCATAGACGGAGGTGCAAATTTATGTTGCTTGCTTGCTCCAAGAATCCTGAATCAGATAATATAGCAAAATAAAAACAAAGGAAACAGCAGTAGGGCAACTACAAAGTTATAGTATCCTATCTTGCATATCATATGTATGAGGCGATTTTTGCTTGGTTGGTTGAGGTTTCCTTATTGTTTTTCAAGTTGCTGATGTTAAGAGCTTGCAAGCACCTTGCTTGACACATTTCCTCAGTATTAACCTGATTTCAATTTTTCTCTCTCCCTTTCTCCCTCCATATTTCTTTTATTCACTGAATAGAGCATTAATCATGAAAATATAAATAAAATGGCAAATATTATTTTTATACATTTGTTTAGAAATTTCATCTCAAACAATGCAGTGAATGAGCTCAAATATTATTATTATGGGTACCGATGTAGCAGAGAGGACTGCCACACCTCGACCAATTAATCTATTGTCCCAAAACTCCCAACAGATTTACTGTTTTTCCAGAACTCTTCTGGAAAGTGATTCAGAGCAGGAACCTATCTTAACTGCACTCTATGCTCCCCTGAAGAGAAGTACTTCTTTTCATTGAAGAGGAGTTAAAGGTTGACATTGTAAATGCTCCTGCTTTGCCCTATCTGTTTCAGCTTCAGAGTACTGGAGGTGGTCCAGTCCCGCAAGCATGCAGGAGCATTCCACACACCTCCTGGAAAATAAAAGGCTCCTCTAAGGATCACCCACTTTCAATCAGAAGAGCAAAGAACTGAGCAACCCTTCCTCCTATTAAAGCAGGCAGACAGAAGAGCAGATCTGGTAGCCAGCTCTGACCCTTTCTGACCAGTCTGGTGGGCTCAGCTTACCAACAATTTGTGATCATTCTTATATTCTTTCCTGCATTTTCCACTGCTCCTGAAATTTCACAGCCTGGGACCTAAAATTCTTAATGATGTTTTTCAAGGTCACTTACAAGAAAATATTAAACCCTGTGAGAGTAAACACTGCTGTAGTAAACTGTTATTGTCATGTTGTACTTCATGTATGAAAATATATTTCCTTATGTTTTAAAACATACTGCTACACCACAAGAGCATTCAGTGTCCAGCTGTATGGCAATAATTATATGTATAGCAGTGCCAATAAGATAAATATTGCACCGTGGATGTTTGGGTTTTATTTGTTTTTTTTTTTTGTTGCTTTTTTCACTGCCTATTTGCAATAGTGCTGTCAATAAACCTAGAGTCCCCGGAGGCACCAAGTCAAGCGTTGTGCTGGTGATGTGTTTTTTCTCACATGGACAGTAACAAAGTGCTTCAAGAAAGAACTCCCACGTACGAATGTAGAAGATATGCCACTGTGAAGACTGTTTGTCTGATAACCCTGAGACACAGCAATTTGTATTCTCATCTTCAGCCAGATCACTGTAACTGCTTCTACTCCCAAATCATTTATTATCTAAATAAAAATTTCAAGAAAACAATTAACTTGCAAATAGCACCACAACCCTCTATGGCTTAATTAACAATGCTTTCTCTGTGTTTATTTTAT
>PPHD01011219.1:0-18986 GCA_002909625.1 Bambusicola thoracicus | reverse complement strand
GATGGAATTCACGTCTTTAGACAAGCAAAATCCTCAATATATATTTTTTTTCTTATTTTTCCCCTAACATTAAAGAATTAAAATGCTAGAAATATTTTCATCCATTATAGCCAACTTTTAAGGGTGACTGCAGACTTCATCTTAAGTCAGCTGGAGGTGAATGTTCCACTACTTTCCTGCTAATTTTCATTGAATTTCTAACTTTTCCAGGTAAAATGTTAAAATATGTACCATATTTTTAATTATTGGTCCAGCTTTTAGTAATCAATTATTTCTGTATTTCTTTTATTTTTTCCCAGTAGATTAAAGTGTCCTTTGTTCCCTGCTGGTTTTCCTTATGCATGTGGTTATAAACCATTATCAAATTGCCCTTCAATTTTTCTTTTTATAAGCTTAACAAAATGAGTGCTTTAAATTTCTCACTGTAAGTCATTAAGTCTTCAGCCACTAAATCATTTTTACAGCTCTTTTTAGCAATCTCACCAACATCCTTTAAAAATATAGAGACCAGAACAGTATAGAGTATTGCAATAACAATCACAGAGAGGTAAACTCACCTCCCTTTACTCCTGTGTTTATATATCCATGGATAGCATTAACCCTTTTCCCACAGCACAACATAAAAATTTCGTAGAATCGTATATCTACTCTGACCCCTAAATTCCTTTCAGAGTCACTTCCACCCAGGACAAACCACTCCATTCTCCAGACTTGTATTCCTTATTTCTCAGTTTGTTATCTGGTGCTCAGTGACACAGAATGAAGCATTTGAGTTGTGGGTTGCACATTTGCCAAGCGAAGTAGATCCTGCAATCTTTTTTTCCCATGCCATCAATTGCTATATCTTTTGCAAGTTTATTAGTGATTTTCTATTTATCTCTGTGTAGTTGATGGAAATGTTTTCTAAGTTTGCTATTAAAATTTTCTCACATCCCAAACAATACAGGCAGTGAGAGGTTGGCAACAGAAGGTAGAAATTTCATATATGGAGTATCTTATGAATGTCTTCAAACATGAACACCAAATATGCATCTGATTTCCACACAGCTGAGCAAAGAAAAGACAGAACAATATAGCTGGTAGAAAAGAGGTTTTGCTCACAGTCATGCTCACACATGTTCACGTTATTCTCTTGCTATTTATATTCCTTGCCTAACTTCTTTAACACCAGACATAGCCTATCTAGAATTTTTACCCCTTTCATTACATATTTTCTCTTTTCTCATATAATAATAGTAGTAGTAAAAGAGTTTGCCACTGCACACTAGGGTTTTTGTGCACCTGGATGTCTTTCTTGAGGGGATACACTAATTGACTCAGAACTTATGGTCAGTAGGAGTTGCATACTGGAAGTTACTTTAGAAAACTTTCTAACTAAACACTTACAGTGGCCCCTTCCACCTTTGAAAGAGCAGTATTATTTTTCTTTTGGTTGCCTTTAAGAAGAATTTGGGTGCGTTTTCTAGTGCTCACTTTTTGATAGATTTTTCTTCTGTTTGTGTGTGTGCCACTGATTCCTTTGATCAACAGCAAAACAGGTTTAAATACAAAACTGTCTTGAGGGAGGCAGATGCTGAAGGATTGACTGTGACAGCATTAGCAGATAAACAGAATGAGTGTAAAGGCTGCAAGACAAAAGAAACATCTGACTTGGAACAAGGTCTGCTGGGAGATTTATGGACAAAATGAGAAAAATTCCTGGGGAGAATGAATCACTTATGGCCAGGAAAGAGATTGACTTCTGAAGGGAGGTCCTGAGGGAAGAAAGGCAGAATCGTCTAAACGATGGGACAGATACCCCAATGGGATTAAAGTGCCAGGATCAGAAACAAAGAGGCTAAGATTGGAGCTGGTACTTATGCCTTTCCCTCCAGTCTAGACTTCATTAAAATTGCAGGAACTGATTCAGTGTGTGGAAGTAACATTACCTTGAGGTAGCACAGTAAGTTTGTTTCAATAAGTCATATGAAGTTTCCAGCTCTGTTTCCTCATTCAATTTCTTTCTTGTTCTTCCTTTCCACACGCATGTTGTAGCCTCCTGTCCTAGACTTTTTCTCTGAGACCTTTACCGTGTCTCACTGTCATCATCACTCAGACTTCTCCCACCATTCTTAGGCTCTCAGGCCTACGTTCTTTTCCCAGTATAGCTAAGTACTACTGTTCTTTCCACCCAAGGCTGCCATTCCTCTCCTTTACAATGATTTCCTCTCATATGACTGCAAGACTTTATCTTCCCTGTATTTGAATTTGACAAGTTTCTTACTACATTCTCATTGACTCTTTCATAGGATGCCACTGAGAATACTGAAGCATCAGACTCAGTTTTCAGTTGTGGACTAGGCATAGCCTAGTCAACAACTTACATGGCAACCACAGGGAAAATCATTCTGAGTCCTGTCTGGAATCTTGCCAGTGCAGATGGTATCCTTTGGGAATATATATAGCCAGTAAAAAATATAGCAAATCACTACTGAATGTGTGCAAGCAATGATTTCCCAAAGGTGTAACAAGTTGTAGTAGATTTTTACAGGGAAGCCTAAAGGCGGATCATAGACAGAAGCCAGCCACGGCCTCTAATTTCAGATTCCAGTTCCAAATCATGATAATGCTAGGGTTTTTCAAAGTAAAAAAAGTCTCTCTTTTATTTATTTATTTATTTATTTTCCCCAATGTGGTTTTATAAAGTCATTGCTTTGCTTTGTATGTAGAATCATAGATTCATAGAATGAAAAGAAACAGTAGGAGACAAATCAGTGATATTTTCAGAAACCTCACTGTATGATTACAAATCATAGATCATGGCATCCTGCCTAACTCAGTGGTGCAGTATTGTTCCAGTATTAACTGTGAGGGTCAATAATTCAAACAAGTTTCTGCAGCAACTACGCTTCTTTTAGAGCTCTTCTATTCAAGTATGACACATGATTTTAACTTCCAAGTTTTAATCTGCATCGTATTCAATTAAAACAGACTTTTTTTTTTTTTTTTTTTTTTTTTCAGTTCTTCTGGTTTTACCGTTGGTCTATACTGTTTAATTACATTTCCAATCTTTTAAATCTTATCTTCTGTAAATACAATTTATATTGATTTAGAATTCCATTTTTCTTAATTTGCTTTTTAATAGTACTTTGTGAAACATTTACACAAACAGTTTAGTATGTATCACTCTAAAGGTGAGCTATCAAGTCTGATCTTTCTTTTGTTGAATACATAAATTTCATTTTCTTCTCTTAAACTATACTATCTATAGTTCTGCTTTGTATTAAAATTAGTATTAAAAATTTGTTGTGGATATCATTCTTTCTGAACTGATGAAGTTTGTTTCCCTTTCAATCTATTCATGTACGGTATTTGCTGATAGATTCATTTTAAAATATCTAGATGAGTTCATGCATCTGTTTTGATTTTTCCTCTGAATGTTTATGAAGTGATACCTGAACTAAATGTATGGTAAGCAATAAAACAAGTAAACTCTAAGAAATCCTCAGACTAGATCTTTGCATCAGACTAGACATGGAAGAAGAAGTAAATACAGATTACATATACTAATTTCTAAGGATGTATTCTGAGCTGGCAGACTTACATGGGAAAACAGCATTTAGCCTATTGATTTCTACTAACTATTTGTATTTGCCTTTGTAATCATTACACTATGTTTGCAGCTTGAAATAAAGTTTCTCAAGATTGAGTATACACCGTTTTATAAATCATTTGAAGATAGAAAGTTCCCTAAGTACTAAACATACATTTAAGAAATGGTGACAGGGAAATTGGAAAATCAGGTGCATTCTCTAATTTGAAGTCTACTTAGATAAGCAAGCAACTGTAACTTGCACGTGAAAGAGATGATAGATTACAGTTCTATATTTTTAAGAGCAGATAATGGTCATGGATGTGGAGAAAGAGATTTCTGGGGTAAAGAATGTTCCCCAAATTATCATATTGAAAAGAACGGTTTGTAAGCTGACCCACCTACTGTGCTTATTGCCCAAGGGAAAATCTAAATTGATTTTAACTTTAACCATGGCAAAATGTACAGGTCTTCCCATACAACTAACAAGTAGTGCAACTGATGTGTCTTCTTTAACTAAATATTAATTCTACACACAGCTGGCTACACATAGGCAGACTACCTAGATGTCTTTTTTCAAACATTCCATGACAAAGTTGTTCTTAGATACAAATTCTTCTGAGACAAGTAATATACTGTTCTAAAGAAAAGAAATATGTTCCATGCCATTTCCAGCCTTTCCAATAGTGTCTGTCAGTCAGCACTCATTCATTGAGGGAGAGGGCTAAAGGATTTGTGCCTTCTCACTAGGGTGGGAGTACTGAACAAATCTGTGGTAAGAAAGGCTCAGAACAAGAGGAACTGCTTGTGAACTGACTCCCCCTGAAAGCTTCAGATAGCAGCCACAATGAATATAGTCTTGATATGAATTTTAATGGTCAAGTCCTCAAAACCTACACAGCCCTGCATCTCATTAATATATCTCCATAGTTTATCCTACACGTGCCTGATAGATACTCTCCCCAAAACTTTAAACTGCACATCCCTAGACTATCCTCCTCTGAGTACTTACATTGTCATATGTTGGATCGGAAGAAAAATCACAAAAAATCCCCACAATTTTCCATTTTCCAAGTCATTTGCTCAGTTTCCTTATTCTTATAAGGCAATCATTCAGATTTTACATTTGCCCTTCTACAGAGTAAGTAAAATTAGAGAAATAAAGTCGCCTCTAAATGCTAAAAAAAAAAAAAAAAAAAAAAAAAAAGATTATTTGTTCAAATCCAGCTTTGTACTCAGTATTATTAATTCTTTGGCACATCTAAATGTTCAGTTACAAATTTGGCTGGAATTTCAGTATACACACAACATAGCCCCCCTCCTTTTACTTTCATGAGCACAAATCCAAAGGCAATTTCTATTACCAGACACATCCTTTGAAAATCAAATTTTAGAAAGGAAGAAAAAAAAGAAAGGACTCTAAAAAAGAAATAATAATGTCTGCATCTTCTAGTCAAACTTCTGTACATTAGACTTTCAGAGGATTATGCCAGTAGACCAGAAGCTTGCAGTGAAATATTCTGAAGTTTGCTTTTCCTGAGATTTACTTGCATCAGCTTTGGATAGAGAAATCCAGTTTCTGAGCATCCAGAGGACACTTGATTCTTTCTCTACTGTTGCAATTCCTAAAAACTGAAACTATGAAAGGTTTTTATTCAACACCTTTCATACTTTTTCTTGCTATGTTCTAAGGAAAGGCACTGGAACAATACAATGCCTTGGACACGTACCATTTTCCTTATATTCCTGAGAGTTTTTTTTTAAACATATTGAGGGCTAAGAGTCTCACCATCACCATGGCAACTTAGGATCTCCCATAGAAAAATTAACTCACAGATTTCCTGTCAAGTTTGAATCTCTAGCAACTCTGTGCATCTGGGGTGTTGAGAAGTTGCCAGATTGCAAGAAATAATTATAGTAGAATTTTGCTAAAATGCAACCAAGTGAACCAAAGCTAATTAAAGTAGAAATAAGAAAATGATCACAATAATAAGCCCTAAAATAATTTATACAGTCATGGACTTCAAATAAGGAAATAAGGATAACCATGTGAAGGTGATGAAACAATATATATAACTCCCTGTCAAGCTCTCATTTTTCTGTATCTCAGTTCTGTTCACAGGCCAGAATCTATCTGTTTTTCAGTAAACCTTACACAGAATTAAAGACCAGAGAGCCTACTTTTAATTTTTTTTAATTTTTTTTTTTTTAACAGATTGCGGAGAAAAATAGCATTTCCTTTCTTTGCAAACTCTTGTGAAAAATCCTGACCCAATTTAAGAGCTTGTTTCAGCTCTTCTACCAGATAATCACTATAGTTTCTGTTCTTGGCCAGGTCGTTCTTTCCTCTTTTTACCATCTTGAGAGCTTAATGGTCTTGCACAACAAGTTCAGCTCAGTAACATATCGGAACTCTATACACATCCTAGTCCAGTTGCTTAGTGAGTTAAGGTAGCTCACACAGAGCTTCATAAGTGGAAAAGATAATTGGGCAGGATTCTGCAACCTTAAGGGAGAGATGGAAAAGAACCTTTACCTTTTGGTGGCAGCAAACCACAAGATCAGATCAATTATATATTCTTCCTCCCAAAATGCAGTAGCAACTGCATCACAGACAGCAATTCTGCTTTTCAGCTAAATGTTGTTTGGTCTTTTTAGCAAGGACTATGGACTATATGGAAGTACACCAGGAACATCTTGGACCTAGCAAACAAATAAACTATCCCATTTTGGACTTTGGATGTCCCTATATTTTGCTCTTAAATTTAATGGGATCAATTAAGATTTTTAAATCCTTAGCAATATCACTAGAAGTGATCCTGTTCATACTTTAGTGAGAACAGAATTCCAGTAAGATCAGCTAATAGCAAAATGTAAGTTGGAGGATGCAGTGCTTCAGTGTTAGACAACTGTTTCTTTACATCTCTACCTCTTAACACATGAGGCTAGCTTAGGCATTACTATATGAAGATCTTCAATAAAAAAATGTAAGCATTCAATGTATAGTAACAGCACAAGTTATAATAAAAGAGCAATACTATATATACCACCAGACTGAGTGATGAAATCACAGTATTACATGAAACTGCCTTTAGCAAGCAGCTAGAGTAGGGATTAAAGAAAAAAGGAAGAAAAGAAACAAAACAAAGCAACAATAACAAAAAGAAAAAAGGAAAAAGAGAGAGAAATGTTTAGACTTGACTGAAAAGAATGTATCAAAATCAGTCTTTTTTATTAGTTTATCTGTCTTCACAAGCAGCATTTAGTGGTGAAGTGAACGGTGAAAGAGTCACAGTCTGCCAGGGAAGAGTCAGAAAAGAATGAGAGGAGATTCAAAGCTGCATTTATCTGGTTACAGATAAAGATTTTTTATTTATTTATTTATTTTTTTTTTTCAGTATGGGTCTGTCCTAAGCAAAGCTTCCATAATATGACCATGAAGTACAGTAGAGCCTCAAATGAGCTACAAGAGAAGAATTAATACAGCTTTCATCGTTATACTAGTGGGTGGAAAATAAGTA
This sequence comes from Bambusicola thoracicus, assembly GCA_002909625.1. Classification (NCBI taxonomy): domain Eukaryota; kingdom Metazoa; phylum Chordata; class Aves; order Galliformes; family Phasianidae; genus Bambusicola; species Bambusicola thoracicus. The sequence goes on along the minus strand of PPHD01011219.1, from coordinate 11,894 downwards.
CATATTTTTAAATGTTAGCATTGTATAGATGAGTCATTGTCTGAGACTTTGGAGTTACATGTATTGTAAAGGTTTTGTGGATTCCTATATTCCAGGAGTCTTAAGGAACCTTTCTGGGATCCTGGCTGGATTGTTACTGGAAATCATACAAGTTCCTTCTAAGCCATCAGTTAACATACATACTCTACAGTCTCGCAGACACTGTATAAAAAGACAGTATGTGTAAGACTTCCTCTGCTTTTTCTTCATTGTTTAGAGAATTAGATTAATAGAAATTTTGTCTTATTTATATCAACAAATAATAATCCTGAACACAGAGATGGATTTTACACTTGACTTTTGTAAAATACCTTTCTCTGAATAGTCAGTAAGGCACTACAGTAAGTTTCTGTCATCTGGTTTGTGAACATTGGGAATTGATGTTTATTTAATTGCAGAGAGAATAAAGTTTTGGCATTTTTCTCTAGGAAACAAGCACTGACATAGAAATGTGACAGGCCTGTAACTTGGTAAGAGGTCTCATATAGCATTTTTTTTATTTATTCTCATGGGACAATTTGAGCTTTCCCAGATCTACCTTGTACCACAGAATTGCCTGATGTTCTTCATCAGCTTTTAAAAAGAGAACTGTTGTAAATGACAGTTTACAGTGGCAGCTCTGGTTTATTTTATGCAATAACATCACATCATAATTGCATTACAAAAGTTTGGCAGCATTTCACAGCTGCACTAAGTCATGCTAATGGGCAGTATCCAGTTGCTAATGTTGAAAACCTACTTCTACACAGAAGCTGATCAAAGCAACTTGCTCACTAGCAAAGACTCACTCATTTCTTTCGCTTTTTAGAGAGGTCTCATGATCAAATTTGAAGATTATAAAATAATAATTGTACAATAACAATACAGTAACCAGCATGCTGTAGTATAAGTCCAAAGTGATTGATCTTATGTCTGGCAATGTGGAAGTTCTTCCTTCTGACAATGGTAGTGCAGTCCTTTGCCCTCTTCCTACAAGGCTGCCCCATCCTTCATGCATTTACAGAAACCCACACAATTCCCTGTCCAGGCAGTGCAAACAGCCATCCTCTTGACTGCCTACAGGTTTTCGAACAGCTGTATAAGGTGATCTGCCTCCCCTCACAGAGATGGTTACCTGCTTCACTCATCCTGTTCATCTGCTCTGCTGAGACTTCTGCCAGCAGATGTCTGCAATTCCCAGCTGTACCCTGCCTCCAGAGTCTATCTCTATGTGCTGGGTCAGATACAGGGGAACTCCTGTAGCTACTTCTTGTCTCAGCGGAGGCAGAGGGAGAACTGAAGCATCCTACTGGCTGCTTTTGATCGGTGGATGTCCTTTCTTAACTTCACTAATGGGTAGGTGGGTAACACCACCACCATTTCAATCTCTCAGTGCAGCTGAAAAGCAAACATAGCTATGGTTTCCATCAGGCACTGGTGGCAAGCTGAGCGGGCTAAAGATATGAACCTGGCAGTGAATTCCCATGAAATGCAAGTAACAAAGAAAATTACAATACACCTGAACAATCTTGAAATTCTGTAAAATAATAGAAGTGTCACATCCAAGGTTGCTAATTTGTGATAATCCTAATTGTCGGTGTTTGCTTTTTGTTTTCTTTTTCCCCAAGCAGTCCCTTTCTGAACTCAAGGAAACAAGAAGCTTTTGTTCATTTCCAACTCTGGGGGATAGACTGAATCCACATACTTTTCAGAGTTCCCTTCATGGCATGCTGTAGGAAATTCTGAGAGTTGCTTACTTGTTATACATGACCCCTGCACTCTTTCATGGTTTTGTGTCAAATATAGAATACTTTAAGTGGGGGAGGCAGGAAAAGAAAGTGAGCATTATGTTGCTTCTTGAAAGAAATTCCTAAAGAACTTCTTATTGTTTCTTAAAGAGTACAAGTCTTTATACAAGAGGTCAAGGAACTGAGTGATGAAAAATGATGTACAGCTCTTGTCTCAAACAGTGACCATGATTATTATTGGATAAAATAATTATTTGGAACAAGAAATCTAAATATTCTTTGTTTCTGTGAGAATATTTAAGCCGTCATAATGGATGGGTATTACATGTCATCCCTGGTCTCTGTGGCCAGTTCCTGGTGTATTCTGCTTTAGCATGCTGCATTTTGCAGTTTCTGTTTTGAGTTTGAAAGGTATTTTCCTTAAAATTAGCTTTGAAATGCTCAGCTTTAAGTTGATGGACACTCTTTGTAAAACTACCTCTAGTGTTAACAGTCTGTGTAAGACCACATCCCATGCACCAGCCAGCCTCAAAGCACTTCACTGACAGTGTAGGAAGGAGGCACAAGAGTAATTTTAAAAGGCATTTGCTGGTTTAGTAAAACAAAATACCCAAGTATAATAAATGTTACATGAAACAGACAACAGATAACACCTTACCACTACATGGTAAAATGAAAGGGAAAACACGATCAAAGAGAAATTTTCCTTCACTTGTAAATGTAATGTTGAAAGAGCAAAAAGCAATTCTTGGGCTATGGCCCACACTGCTGGACCATGATGACAAAATGCAGCTGACAAAGCCTAAGACTTTTAGTTAAGAAATAATAAAGTTTACACAGAATTAGGACCATAAATACAACAGAATATTCTCAACATTAAATTAATACATAGTTCACCTTTCAGGACTGTAAAAAAGACACTGTTAAAATAAATGGTGCTAATTTAGTGTGGTGTAAAATGGTCTGATTGACAGATGTGGGAAATTTTATTCAGGAAACAGTGCTAGAGAGGCAAATTTCTCTATATTGTCATCACCAATTTTCCTTGCCTAGAAAGAGCTATCACGGGGGTAATTACTGTGTCAAATGCACTTGCTTTTCTTTCTTCTTTTTGTCATGTGTCTTCTGTCTCTCTAGGCCTTAGATTGATACTGTTGAAGTCATTTATTTAGTCCAGCAAACAGATATCACATAATACTGGTCACAATACTTTGAGCCATGTGACAGATGCTGGACTAAATATTCAGCTCACTGCCATTCCAGTGTGTTTGTCATTTTTCAAGTGTATTTTTGTGTGCACTAGCAAGAAGTATAGCACTACAGAAGGCAGAGAAGTTGTTGCTGGACAGCCATGCCCATGTCCCTGCCATGCACAGGCGAGTTCAACTCTCAAACTTCAGACCATCTCTACTCTGATGCTGCATTTGGAGTTGGCCCAGACTAGAGGCGTGATGGGGACCTCCCTTCTGGGTGAAGCAGATCTACAAGGGACCTGGTTTCTGCACTCCTAGCAAATGGCTGTTCTCAAAGGCTCTGTTGCCATGGAGAGCCCATACCAGAGCAAAAGAGATAAGTGAGAAGGAAGGAGCAGCAGAGAGAAACTACTACTTGCTGGCTGTGGCCCCCTGGCCCCCTGCACCACACAGGTGGCAAAGAGGAGGCTGGAGAGAGTCAGAGAGTGAAGTTGATAGCAAGGGAAGGAGGAGGAAAAATACTGTTCTAATGTTCGTCATTTTGTTTCCTACTACCCAAATCAGTAAGTACATATTTATTTTAAATGACAGTAAATTAATTTTACCTTCCCCAGACAGAGCCTATTTTGGCTTCAGTGATAATAACCAATCTTGACACAGAAGTATTCTCATTCCTACTTCTTCTCTTTTCTCCCCTTGTCCTACTGAGGGAAAGGAGTAATCAAGCCAACAGAGGTATTTTTCTTTTCACAAAAATTCAAAGAATTCCAGTTCCAAGAAGACTGCATTTAGTTTGGGAAATTTTGAATTTGAATATAAGCATTTCAAAAAACTGGGCCCAAAGGATGAAAGAGAAGAGAATTCAATAATATCAAGCCAAAGTTACTGATAATGTCTCAATAAGGTTTGGATGAGCCCTTTGGAGAAATTCTGAAGCTAGTGAGCCCTCTATGCTGTCTATAGGTTAAAAGAAAATTTGAATTGAAGTTTTGAACCTAAAATCAGTACAAACTAGGGATAATGTAACATTGAAAAAATGATTTTAATTCAGAACAGAAAACAGAATGCATTTCATACCATTTCAGATTTAGAAAAAGTAATTGATTTTGGCACAAATTGGTTCATTGCACGTCTTTTGAAGTCTGAGACACTCATCTTAACAATCACCCTTAGTACAATTGGACTAAATGGGGAAAATTTTTTGAAACATCAGAATCATAACCAAGATAATTGACCAGAAAGGAGGGATCAGCTTTGTTACTCCCTCATGCAGCCACGAAATATTCTATCTTCATGAGACTATCCCAGATTGTTGTTAAAATTATAAAAAATATTTCCAACAACATACAGGAAATGAGATGAAATTCCATTGAATTCTTGAATTGTCATTGCAGATAGACATTTTTACATTAGACTTTGAAAAAAATAAGAATCTTATCTTAATGAGACATTAAGTTATCTCAATTACATTAGCTAAACAGTCTTAAGGAAGATTTTTATAACAGTGTAACTGCATGAGTAGACCAGGGAACAGCCACTGATGTCATCTATCCTTTGACATGGTCCCCCATAACACCCTTCTCTTCAAATTGGAATGATATGGATTTGATGAGTGGACAGTTTAACGAACAAGAAACTGGTTATGAGATCATACCCGAGAGTGGTGATCAATGGCTCAAAGAACAGACAGAGATCAGTGACAATTGGTGTCCCTCAAAGATCAGTACTGGGAGCAGTGATGTTAATATCTTAACCAATGACATCAACAGTAGAATCAAGTGCACCCTCACCATGTCTGTGGGTGATGCCAAGCTGTGTAGCATGGTTATCATGACTGAGGGACAGGATGACATCCAAAGAAACATAGACAGGCTTGAGCAGTGGGTTTGTTTGTTTGTTTGTGTTTACAGGGGTAGGTTTTCATCAGCAAAATATCCAGAAAAATCTCACTTCTTTTGTTTATTCTGTAAGTGGTCCTTAGACTGCTTGTATCTGTCTGCATCTGCTATGTTTCAGATGTACATCCACAGCCTCAGTGTGATTTTATCTAACTGTCAGACTAACTAAGAGAAGAAAGAGAACTGAAACTGAATTCAATGCAGTTCAAAAACACATGAAGATGCCTGGACTGAGAACCAGATACATGGTTATTCTCTGGGAAAGAGACAAACCTAGAATTTGGCAGTACTTTTTGAGTGTGTCTCAAGGGTAAACATGGGAAAGCCGTTACTTGACTCATTGATTTCAATGACTGTTTTATCTGTGTGGAGAATATGAATTACAACAAGCATAAATTAAAAAACAAACAAACAAACAAACAACAACAACAAAACACTTAGATGTCAATGAAATTAGGACAAAGTTTGCGAACAGAGTGACCAAGATAAACATACTGATCATAACTTGAGTATTTGGGTCTTTTCTAGCTCTAATGGTTATGGGTATTAATTCTGAAAGCTTTATTCAGTGCTTTGCTAAAACAATTAAAGCCTTTTATTGCCGGTTTGGAAAGTAAGAAAAACAAAAAACTCCATACAGTGTTGATACCTTCTGCCAGTTTGCACAGCCAATAACATTCAAGTGTTTAAATGTGGACAGAAACACGGAGATAGGTAGAGAATCAACTCTGTTAAGGGGTTTACACTTGGCATCGACATTTCTTAGAACTTTAACTTCTACCTCTCAACCTTCTCCACTCTCGTTTTAAACCTTTCCAAAATTGTCAAACACTTTTAATTTCTATGCCACCTACAGAAATAAATAAATAAATAAATAATCTTCTTTTATCCCAACAGTTTATTTGGCCATTCACAGTGTTTAATCCTTCTACACAAGAATCTGGTGGTATCATAGGCTTTCTTGAACTTTCTACAGATTCAGAAAGTTTCTTAAAGACTAGGAAAAAACATAGTTATGAATACAAGGGGCTAAATCTTGAAATCAAATATCTAAATGGAATTATTCTAAGCTGCTGGCCTTTCCTAGATTATTAATCTGAGTTCAGGAAGCAAAATCTTTAAGACTGGAAATACTGAATAACAGCAAATAAAACCTCAAACAAAGTTAATATTTATACTGCAAAATCTCTTTCTGTACAGCCTTGCATTCTGTGGAAGATGTACCTTAACTCATCTGATGAGCTTATGTGGAATGTCCTTATTGTAAACCAGGAAAATCACTAGGGTGTGATTTTCTTTTAAATCTGTTTCCTCACTGACCTTACCCTGAGGCTGAACCTGCTAGAGACTTCCATTCATGATCACTTATAATTTTACCAGACTTTTTCTCTCTGACTGCAGGATATAAATTACTATTTGCCTCCTGCTTCAGTCTAAGTAAAATATCATGTGTGAAAAGCAATGGTTAATGATGAACAGATGTCTCAGGATCTCAGGATCACAGGATCTCAGACTAAGACATCTTTCTTAAGACAGTCTAACATCCTCTCCCTCATTAATCTAGGGCAAGTCAGTTGCGGCAAAAATACACACGCAGTTTTAGTTTCATCTGTGCATCTTAGGCTATCTAGAGTTTGAATTTTTAAAACTTCTTAAACCCTCATGGAAATGAGAGGGAAAAGTAGTCTTTCGGTATGGTTTAAAATCAGGCAAGAATGCTTGAAGTTGGTGGTAGGCCATCTTACATATAAAAATGAATTGTTGAAGAGGAACACAGAAGCAGAGCCAGGAAATACACATGGAACCTTCTGTACAGATGATCAAACAATCCAGCTATGTATTCTTGTACTGTTCTGTCAGGTCCTTGTAGAAAATAAACAGAAGGAAACAGGGTGTTTGACTATAGATTATATCTTGCCTCCTCAAGATCAGCGCTCCTCGAGAGATGCGAAGATGAATAGGCATAAAATTACAAAAGTGTTGGCTTTATCAGGAGAACATGGGGTTTCTCAGCTGAAAGAATGAGGCAGACACAAGAATTAATGTTTTTCTATTGCTTGTTTGAAGTGGTTCTCTTTGGAAGTAATTCCCAGGGAAAGAAAACAGTTCATGCACACAGACAAAATACAGCTGTGCTGCCAAAGAATTGTCAGAAAGTATTTTTAAGTAAAAGGTGTATTTGTGTTGCACATACACCAATACTATCACTCCTCCCTCCACCAGTTTAAAAATTGAAGTTTCAAATAGAAAGGTATCCAGCCAAGAATCAGAGTAGTCGAAGTTTTTTCTATGTATAAAGATAACTAACTGGAGTAAAATATACATCTGCATATTAGCTGTTTATGATGGATAGCATATGCAACCCGAATGAATACAGTACTTCCTTGGATTTTTTTCTTTCTCTTTGCCTCCTTCATTTTAAATAAACAAGATATGCCTGAATGTATAGGTGAACGTAAGAACTTTGCCACAAAATAAGAAATCAATGAAAACTTTAAGCCTGCAACTTTTATCTTGAAATATGTGGCATTGTTATGTACTCCATTTTATTAGGAAAGAGTAATAAACAATGAGAATGCTATTAACTGAAAATAGTAGTGTGCAATTTCTGTGTACCAGAGCACCAGTAGTATTGCCTGCTTGTTTCATTTCGATTTTCACATCTGAACTGTTTCTGTAGTTCTTAATAAATGTAATTATATCCAGTTCAGATATTTCTAATCATGGAGCCATCATTTTCTCAGATCAATTCCTGCTTAACGATTATACTCAATGATATTCCATAATTGTTCTTTTTTTTTTTATTGTGATGAAGAACTCTAATTTGATTCTTCTCCATATATGTGTTGTCAATATTTATAGTTGAATTAAAATTCTTAATAGTAAAAAGCCAGTGAGCATAGCAAAGCTTGCTTTCATGGCCTGCTAGAATAATGGTCTATTATGTACGTTTATCATGCCATGGAAAAAATGCCATCATTTGGAAGCTCCTTACTAGAGAATTAATTAATAAAGTAAAATCAAATCAATATCAAACAGCTTTTATACTGTTATGTGTAACAGACATGGGCTATTATTTATATATTAATAATTAAAAAGTAGCTCTCACACAAAAGCTAATAATTTAAGTGGACTTTGTAGTAAATAAAAGATTTTCCAGGATGAATGAAATTCCACGGAAAGCTGCTCAGGTTTGGCTGTTTTCTTCAAACACTGAATCTCAGTGGGAAGACTTTATATGTTTCTCTCCAGTCAGTGAAACCTATAATAAGTTTATTAAGAAAGAAAGAAAGAAAGAAAGAAAGAAAGAAAGAAAGAAGGAAGGAAAGAAAGAAAGAGAAGAAAAAAAAAAGAAAGAGAGAGAGTACAACAAGAGAAGAGTAAAATCCTGTGCAAATAAATCATTCAATTTTCAGTTCCAGCAAGAGTAAGAAAGCAGTGTTGGCATTCTCTCAGATGTCTGCAACACAGAAAGTATTTTATTAAAAGATACTAAATGACATCTATATTGAATGAATTACTGTTTGAATATCATTATAAATATGATTATGAATGATATTCACAACAATGGGGAAGGGTATTCAGTCCACCAATATGAAAGGAATACAAGTTGGAAGGATGTATATTTTCTGAATAACTTCCATGTTTATTCTGCTGGAAGAAGTAGTTTTTATTTCAAGGAAATTGATAAAGTGTGTAGTTCAGTTAAGTTAAGCATGAAGAGTACTAAAATGTATGATAAAACATGTAAGAGGAAGTCAGAGTACAATCACTGACTTCTCCAATATCAATTGTTGTACAGCTTTTCCTTCCACAGATTTTATGTATGCGTGATGTTCAACTATACACTAACAGAAAGGGTGTGTCTTGCATTTTGCCAAAGGTTTGTGGCTAAGCCAATGGACAAGTTGTTCAATCAGAACTTGTATCTAGGCCAACAGTTGACTGGTCAATAACAGTCTAATCAACAGTCTGTAAATTAACACTGTAATTGATTAAGAAAGTTAAATTCATTAGATGTCTTATCTCTCAGAGTTTCATTCACATACCCTGATTGTATAGAAAAAATCATATCATTAATGGATGGAGAGAAAGATAACATGATCACACTCATTCCAAAGAACATGGTAGAGACAAGAAGAATTTATTTGTGTTAAGACTTCAAAATAGTTCCTGAAAGAAAAGTAGTCTGATTGGGTCTAAATTTGAAACTGTGGCTGTGACCTTTAGATATGTATTTCTAAGCATTTAATGGAGACTTCTTTTAAGAATAAAACATTGCATATGTTTCAAGGGTAACAAATGAGGAAAAAAATGGTAGCTGTCAATCAAAAAAGTCAACAAACCCAAGAGAATGTTAAAAATAAATAAAAATGATCAGAAAACACACAGGGTTATAAAATGTGCATCCTTCCTCTTTGAGGTGACTATGGAACTGAATATAGCCCAAAATAATAGGCTTCTATCCTCCAGGAAAGTTGCTTTCAGATTAAATGAAATTTCTATACGATTCTAATGCAATTTTTGTTCCACCTGATTTATGAGGTTTTCTAAATGAGATAAAGTTAAAACAGTGCTCTATGCAGAAGGAATAAAGAACTGGTAACCATTGCTCACCACAACTCTCACAGCATCAGTATTTTTTCTTAAGCAGGAAGGCCTAGTGCCATGGTTACTCATATTCAGTTTATACACCTGATTAAAGTCAAGAGAAAATACTTTTAATTCTCAGATTAGTTAGTACCTCCTACTTGAAATCTGTCTTGATACAGGTCTTATTATAATACCCTATGGACAACAAATCCCATAGTCATGGGCATTTGAACAGTTGTAATTAAATAGGTTTTTTAAAAGCCTTTACTAAGCACTTAAGTGAAAAACGTGGCAACAAATAGTTGTACAGTACTTGTCAGTGCATTTCCTCCCATAGAATACACAAGATTTTTAAGCCTAAATAGCAGATTCATAGAAACTCAATACCAAACCATTACACTGCAAGTGCATATGTAGATAATCAGCTACCACATGTGCAAATCAAATTGTTTGAATCATAGAACTGTAGGAGAAAATCTTTACTTCTCATATCTCATGGATGCCTACTCTGTCAAACACTCTTAAAGGAGGTGCTGATATAGGGATACATGAACTGCCTCCCTGAAGTCAAACAAAAGGCTGCTGAGGAATTCATCCAGTGTGAAGACTTCCTGAACCCCAACACAAAAAAGAAAAGCCGGTAGTTTGAAATATGTCAGGTGAAAGCTTGTTTCTGCAGAATTTCTACTGACTGCAATAGATGTAGTCTTGCTCTAGTGTTTGTTTTTCCTTCTGGAAGGAAGAAATTTCCAACTAATCTCTTAATATAGAAGCCATCTAGAAATTGCTTCATATCAGTTATGTTCCTATTGTCTGTTAAGTGCAAACAGATACTCAGATATGTTATTCTCCTGTGATTTCTGCTGTGTTCTTTGAAATTACATGCCAACACTGTGAGTGACAGATACACCCTCTGGTAATTTGTCGTTGATAGATTATTCTTTAATTAAAGTTTCAGGATAGGTTTCCCCATACTCAGGAAAAGCTGGCTTTACAGTTTTTATCTGGAGGTAATAAGGTAAGTGTCAATCTGTAAGTGAATGTCTCTTATCAGAAACGTAAAGATATATACTCATTGATACTACAGTAAAATATAAATAATACCTTTATCTAATTTATATACATAAAGAGACATGTTAACCCAAATATTTAAGGATCATTCTAGACAAAAAATACTGATGCAAATCAACATATAGTAGACTTGTGCTGATAGATGTGTGTTCAACACATTAACATCTGATCCCATGACTTGTAATGTTAATAACATATCAATCAAGTGCCACAAAAGTGAATAGAATGACCGCTATGGACAAATTTGAAAATAGAATTAAGAAGTACAAAACTGATGTACATTGCATAACCTTCAGACCACTTGAACTCCGAGAAATCTGTACTTTTTATTCAGAGAGAAACTCAAGAAAAAAATATTTCTAGAGTATAATAGGGACATGAAATGAGGTAGTATATGCACTTATTTAAAAGATAGTTGATGTAGGAGACAGGAGACCAAAATACATCTGCTTAGCATAGAGGTATTCAAACTTATCTCTAAAACTATTGCACTTACCACCAGATTATCTGCTACTTGCATTTTCATTCATGCATCGTGGAAGCATGCCACCATGCAGAAAAATAGTATGAGACAAAGAAGTTTGGAGAACAAACAAGAAAAGATGGCATGGTTCCATAGCTACCAGTTTTCTTGACAGAAATGTCATACTGTAAACTTCTGCAGGGCAATATGTACAAGCCGTGCAGTCTATGGGTGCCTCTCATCTTGCACAGCAAGACCTATTTTAAAAGTCTTTAGGAAAAAAAATCCCATACTCTTGATAGAATCAATGGACATCATTTGTATGCTCCAGTGACTTCTGATTTTCCATGGAATATTGAGACACCCAGACCCTTTAAAGAATTTAGAAACTCCTGGTTCCAGCAGTGAGCTGCTCAGTCTCAAAAATAACCTAATGACTGAGGTATACTGTTGTCGCTGACATATCCCAAATGAAGTCTTAATCAATACAAATATAAATGGCATAGAGGAAATAATGAAACTAGTTGTATAATCTGAATACATCACACCAGTGATTTTATATACCTTCTGTGTGTGTGGGTGGGTGTGTATTGTTTACATATATATACATACCCAATCTACAAAAGAGATTTTTCCAAAAAATCCCACCAGACATCCCCCCCGACACACACAAAAAAAGCCAAACTAAAACAATGACAATCAGGAAAAAACAAACAAACAAACAAACAAAAAAACCTGAGATGAAATATAGTTTTCTTGTTTGTTTGTTTGTTTTTCCCAAACTGGGCTATGTGAACTAAAAAAGAAGAGCATGTGGACTCAAGTTTATTATTTGCCTAGTTAATGCAGTCAAGCACTTCCTAACAAAGGAACATTTCCCATTGAATTCGATTCATTTTCAGTTCATTTC
>PPHD01011218.1:1193-15760 GCA_002909625.1 Bambusicola thoracicus | reverse complement strand
AGTAAAGTAGAGACAGTTGCTTCGCTGCTCTTAAAAATAAATAAAAAGAGAAAAGAATATAGACATAAATCCTGTGCCCATAGCTTTCACTTTCATAGACATCACCAGGCACAAAAATGTTGCTCAGGCAGTTTCTGCATTTTCTTTGCTTTCCAATTTTGTCTCAAAATTCCTACCGTTGATCCCATTATTGAGTGTCCAGGAAGTCCATTTTCTCCTGGCGGCCCAATAGGTCCTTGATCTCCCTATTTAAAATGAAATAAAACCAAAGACATTTTCATTATTTTCACTGTTAATATTCAAGGTCTTATGGAAAGAACAAGTATTCCATTCTTTACGACAATGACATGACTATTGCTAAGCTAGGTAATATGAAATCAATACTGCTACAGGAAGTTTTTACTACCATAAGCTAGCACAGGCTGGTGTAAGACTGATGTAACCTTGTTCCTGCCAGAGCACAGAGGACAGCAAAGAAATTAAAAGTGATGGCAAAGACAGGGTATATTTAGGAAAGCTACAGATGCAACAGCACAGCATTTCAAAGTTACAAACTCCACAGGCTGAATTAATGAAGACCCAGGAAGAAACTTGAGTTTTTCTTCAGATATGACCCAAAATAACTGTGGGTAATTTTAGCCCTGTCACTGGCTTTCCTGGAAAGCAAAGGGGCTTAGATTTCACTTTTCTCATGCTAACTCTTGGGCTTCTTCTGATGTTTAATTTACTGCAACAGATTTTTTACATTACATTAAGAATCATTAAAAGAAAGTTTTGGTTTCCAGTGAAACTTTTGCTATTTTTTAACAGTATTGAGAAAGTGAGTATTTCAGGACATTCACTGGGGAATGCAGTCCAAAAGTTCTGTCAAAACCATGCAGCAACTGTAACCATGAGAAAGGAATCTAAGGTAAAAACTGCTATCTAATGTTACTGTCTCCATATTAGTAACTGCATAATGTCTGTCTAGGGAAATGAACATCTAATCCCCAAAGGGAGTGTAGCTCAAAATAAATAAATTTCCAAATACACAACCACAGCTGTTCAGGAGTTAGACATAGACCTACTATTACATTAAATACTTTGCATATCTATACTAAAAAGACCTCAGACCATGACAACTCCTGGGACTGCAAAATATGTCATTTCCTTGCCTAATAAATTTATGCCTGGCTTCACTACTTCAGATACTAGGATGTTCCAAGAACAGGAATGCTAGCAAAACATTGTACTTCCCACAACGCAGAGAGAATACAGACCTGAATAGTCTGTTATATTTTTGAGCAGTTGGCAGAAACACAAAAGAAATTTGTTTAAACAAAAATATTATGGAACTAAATAGGCAAAGATTTTTATATATTCTGAAAATCAACTTGCACTTTATAAATACTCAGACTACTTATACTGATGTACTACTTTCTGCACATAGAAGCCAGATATAAAATCTAGTAAAGAGTCTGAAAACTCCTGCAGGCTCGGGTGAATTTTTATTGTGGCTATTCTGCTATGAAGGTGTAATGAACTGTACCGAACTGGTCAAATTAGAGCGAAAAGGGCAATAAAGTCTACAAATTTATTATTTTTCAGCAAATATGTCATACAAATGACTTACTGCTCTATTCAAAAATGTCACTGTAATGAAGAAAATGGCACTATGACAAGAAGGCTGACTGGTGTCCTGAAACCTGTCTTCATGCAAGTCATATGTTACAGCATGTCATTTATATTTTCTTGACATACAGTTTTGCAAATTATTATGATTTTAATCTGAAATAAGAGATATGAGCACCTCACGCTCCTATCTTTCTTCTCAGTAGTTGCATTTTTACTGCAGCTGTACCTTGAGCTTGTCCTCTCTTTCCTACCTCTTCTGTACAGAAACCAGCTAAACTACAACCTAGTTCTCTGTCATGTCCTGTGGCCAGTATGTTAAATACACTGAATATACAATACCTACATGTACACATGTGTAGGTGCAAATATATACAGAAGGAAGAAGAAAACTGGGGATGAAATGTCTTCAGTCATTGAATGTCCATTAGTGATTACTATACCAAAGCTGAAAAGCATCAATTAATGCTGAGGTTAATATTATAAAAACAGCCACTATTTTATTTATAAAATTAAAATGGAGATTTGTGAACATTCAAATGTTTTCAAAACCTTCAAAATTAATTTTACTGTTGCTAAAGCAGCATATTTTACTCAGAAGGACAAGTCCCATCCAAGTCAAGTACATTTTTGCCATAGATAAAATGAAGGGGATGTAGCTCTAGTTATCTGGTACATGGCGTTTCATTTAAAGTAGTGTACACAGTCCAGTTATTCACTTGAAAGTGACATACAAAGATTCACACACAAACATTCACTTCCAAAAAGTCTTCTAGTTCAGCATACAACTCCTTGAACCACACAAAGACACCTTCCTGGAGCAGCTCACTGCTGCATTCAGGAAACATTTAGACTTTCCAAGAAAAAAAATGCACAAGAAAATGAGAAATAAGAGGACTTGAAACTGATTCATTTCAAAGTAGGGACCAATCCCTTTTTTATAAATGGCTTTAAGAAGCAATAACACCCATTAAGTCCAATACCATGTTAAATGGCCACCAAACACTACGTTAATTTTTGGTACTTCTTAGTACTCTTGACCTCTACAGTGCACTCAGCTTTGTTACTACAAAAAGAAATTTTAACTTCTTTAATTTACATCCCTTCACCCTAGACAGAAATGTGCACTAGAAAATGGCCAGTCTCTGGTCTCCAGCAGATGCATACTAGATAATCACCTTTGGTCCAGGAGGCCCCTCAATAGATGATCCAGCAATACCAGGTAGACCTGGCTGTCCTGGTTCACCCTATTATAAAATACAATAACTCACATTTAAACAGTATAATTTTCTGCACAAGTAATATATATTTTTTAAATATTTTCAAAACTTTATATTATAAAAACATCTATAAAACTTTACATAAAAAATTGACAGTATTTGGGAAAAAACATAAATCAACTTACTGCACTTGTGGAAGGTGGTTCAATTTTCAAGTTTTAAATAACTATTGGGTTAGCTGTATATTTGATTTTTTTTAAATGGTAATTATTTTTTTTTGTGTCTGGACTACTAAGCCAGGATAATAACCAGAACACTTGTATTATTTCAGTTTACTTACCATTCAAAGTAATACTACACACAAAATACTCTGATAGAAAGCTAATGTTTCCAAGACAAAATTTGCGAAATGTTTATTATTAGAATCACTCTGACAATTTGAATCTAGCTTCTCAGTGATCAAGCATAACTATAAAGTTTATAATTACATGTTTTCCTGTTCTTTTTCTCCTCAGGACTCTTCTGTCATTTAGGACAAACAGGACAAGCAACAGAATTGTTTTGGCTTTTTAAAGCACGATACACTTGAGAAATTCATACATTAAATATATCCCATAGATTTTTGTATGAAATACAAAGTGAAGCATTACCCTGAAAGAAGAAGCTTACTTGTGGTCCAGCTAGGCCTTTTTCCCCTTTAGAACCAGTCAGTCCCTGGGGTCCTTTTTCTCCTGGGTCACCCTGAAGAAAGCAAAGCTTTGGTTTAGATCAAAGCAAAGTTTCATTCACAGCTGAATGATGCCCATAATTAGAAAGGTTTTTAGTTGCTTCATTCAATCTGAAATCCCACTCAGCTTTAGAATCTGCTCCAAAGGTCTTATATTTAACTAGATGAGTGATAAAAATATTTGTTTACTCATACATCTTTCCAGTCTTTTAATTTCATATTTAGACATTTAAACAGTCACATCATTTACCTTAGTTCCTCCTCTTTCCATATTAGCATGCTGAGATAATCACAAAATGGCTTAGGTTCCACATCTTACATTAGGTTTAGGAAAATTATCTAGGAAAATTTTGATTTTTTTGCATAACATCAACCAAATTAGTATATTAGAATAATTGCAGGTAATTCAGAAAGTGAAAATTATATTAAAATGAAGTTTAAACATTCATCTTTGATTTGAGCTCTTGGTGTATGTGGTAGTACAGAGACTGCTGTTGTTTAGCATCCCTGAGGATTCCATTTCTGCAAGACATCTTCCCAGTGGCATAAAACTGCCATAACATCTCTGTGCCCACTGTTCACTGCAGACATCAAACTGTTCTTTGCATTGTCCTGCATACACAAGGTAGCTGCTCAGTGCTAACATTTTCAGTTATAACAAACTATGACAATGAAGGTGATAATATCAAGATGATCATAAGAATAATGTACATGAAAGAAAAAAATCAGCATTGTCAAGTACAAAAGCTAACTGTGACTTTAACTCAACCTATACTCTCAGTTCTGATGTATTTTCCTGATACACCAAGTGCCTCATTTCGAAGAACTCTAATAGTAGGTGATTTCCAAAGTATTATTTTTTTAATTTATTTTTGAAGTAACAACACAAATGCCACATATTTATTCACAGTGAAAGGTTGGTATTTGCACTGCCCTTGCAGCTGAAAAAACATGAAGTTGCATCCTTAATAGTTGTCATTTACAGCTATTCAGATACTTTCCGATGTAAGATTTACAGACAAAAAAATACTGATTTGCTTACACTGAATAATAGAATCACAGAATGGCCTGGGTTGAAAAGGGCCACAATGATAATCCAGTTTCAACCCCCCTGCCATGGACAGGGTCGCCAACCACCAGACCAGGCTGCCCAGAGCCACATCCAGCCTGGCCTTGAGTGCCTGCAGGGATGGAGCATCCACAGCCTCCTTGGGCAACCTGTTCCAGTGTGTCACCACCCTCTGTGTGAAAAATTTCCTCCTAATATCCAACCTTCCCCTGTCTTAGTTTAAAACCATTCTCCCATATCCTATCACTATTCACCCTTGTAAACAGTTGTACTCCCTCCTGTTCATACACTCCCTTCAAATATTGGAATGTCACGATGAGTTCTCCCCAGAGTCACGTTCATTTCATCAGTTATATATGTTAGTAAGATGCTACCCTCCCAAAAAGCTGCACAGCAGCAGATTTTGAAGGTCCCTGGATTGCCAGCAGCCATTCAACAACTAGACAGAGCAATGAGTTTTGCTCAGTCAGTAGCTTATTCTCTTTGGATGAAGTAAAATTAAAACTCTCCTCCTTGCACTAAATTGACTGCATTGGTCACTTTGATTTGCTGCCCTCTAAACTTCTTTCTACCACAATGAATTTATTAACTTTTCTTGGAACATGCCTGAGATTCTCTTAAAATCTCAGAATTTCCCTTGGAAACAAGGAGCTTTGGTTTTGGCTCTTTGTGGCAGTTTAGATACCATGCTGGAAGACTTTAGCTATAGCTCACAACTGTTCTAGATACTGCAGGCTACATCAATTTAGCCTGATTTCTTCGTGTCAGGAAAAATCTGAACAAACTATAACACACAAGCTATCTGTTGTGAAGACTGTGAAAATTAATGGAAGTCAACAGTCCACAAAAGGCAGGACTGCTAAAATAGCTGCATATTCAGATGACAGTCACTGTTAACAGAATTTGCTGGAAACATCTCAACTATCAGACTCCCTTTTCCCTGACAAATCTATTGGCACATGCCATTCCCCAGGATGAACTTCTTGTCATTAAATATCTGTAAAGTATTGAAGGTTGAGTTTGGTCTTCTTTTGTCTAAGGCTTTTATATGCAAGAAAACACATTTTCTTACCTTTTTGCCTGGATTCCCAGAGTCTCCCCGAGCTCCTTTCTCTCCTGGGACACCTGGCGGACCTATGTCTCCCTTAGAGAAGAATAAATAATAGTATCTGGATGCATCAATAAATTATTTTATTCTGTAAAATGGTTCTAACAGTGTGTTAGAATGTTAATTCGTTAGAGACAATATTTTTTTCTCAGGTAAAGGTTGTTATTCCCAGTAAGCTAAATATTCTATAGATCCAGAAAGATAAGTGTTCTGAATTTCTTTTAAAGCCTTCCACCTACTTCTTAAACCTTGGTTTTGTACTAAATAAATTTCCATTTATTCAGCAAGTAAAAACATGGATGAAAATTGATCGTCATTCTGTGCACAATGTTAACATAATAAAAATGCAGTTTTCTTGCAAAGTCAAACACTTGGGACTGAAGGACTGCTCAGTCCAAAACGGCTGTCTAAACTAATCATTTTTCTTGTGAATTTGTGTTAGTCTTTGGTTTATCTGAATATATTGCACTGCATTAGTTAGATAATGCTCACAGACTGGTTTGTTCCATAAATGAAGGTGGGGGTTGAAGACTACCCTTGCTTGTTGTATAAACTGGTCTAGGCATTGCTTCTAAGACAGGCCTTGATACAAAGAGTTGAAAATATCTATAGGAACTAGTCCTGCCCAGTGCTTCTTCCATGAAAAAGATCACCAAACCCAAAATGTCCGTGTCACTTCACCCAATTTTGGGGGAATTCCTATTTGAAATGGCAAGGTCCTTGTATACAGCTTTTATAATAGCAGCTGAAGTCAAAGCTGTAAGTGCTTACCATCTTTTCTAACGTGAAAACAGTATGAGCACTGCCATCAAATAAGACTGCATTTTTTCCAGTCATTATAGAGGAATAGCGGTAGCGGCAGCCTTTCTAACAGACCACAGAGATATCTCACTAGCTTAGAAAAGATGGGAACAAACTCTTTCTGTTATGGCTGCAGTAATGCTCTTAGGAGCACAGGAGCCTTAGAAGAACATTTTGATTTTAAAGGGTAAAAATTTGAAGATACGGGAATATCTGTGTCTCATTTTTTTGATCATAGTTAATTTATAGAAATAAAATCTTCTGCTTTGTTCATCAGTAACCTGGGAAAAAAAAACAGAATTCACTGTAAGAAACAGTTAAAAACAGGCTCACTTTTAGCCCTCGTACTCCAGCTACTGGGAGTCCTGGTTCTCCTTTTTGTCCACGTTCACCTCGTTGACCCTAATAACAAAAAAACCACTTCTGTTTGACAAGGCATACAATCTAATTTCATTCATTATGTGTATTACTTAAATAATTCCTTTACACATAGAAATGGTCAAATTTTCAGCCAAGTAATTTTTTACTGGAGTGTTCTTTTCCATCAAAACTCCAGTAATTTGTAGGACTGCATCTATTTTATTCAGCTGTGCAGTAGTTTATAAAACTAGTTCTTTCTAAAGAAATAGGAATTTAATTTTCCAGTTACAATTTTCAGATTGGTTTTCACAGTAAGGAAAATAGTTTCATATTTAATATGTTTCAGAACTACCTAGTTTTCCCTACATTACTATTAAACATTGTTGCTGTGACTGCTACTTACGTGCCAAAGTAACGTCCACATGAACATGACTGTACTTCTCGCTGCTTTTGCTGGAGTCACTACTGTGATCCTTTTGTAAATCAAGATGATTACGAAGCATACATCCACTTTACAATTTATCTGTTCATTCCATTTGCTCTCCTGAATATTTTGCCAAATACTCTTTTTCCTCTCATGCGGCTCTTACCTGACACTAGGCATTGCTAGAGGCTTGGACTTTGGAAGTAGTAATTATTTACCCTTATTTTCTCATTCTCATTCTACTTCTTGCTATGGTGCAATGTTGCCTACTAAATACATTTAACCTCTTTTCTCTCTCTTAGTGCTTCTACCTTTGGTTTTTGTTCTCTCTCACGGTCACTGTGGAAGGATGAAGGATAGACAAGTCTAATAAGTCTCCAAATTATCACTGGTTT
Source organism: Bambusicola thoracicus (assembly GCA_002909625.1). NCBI lineage: Eukaryota > Metazoa > Chordata > Aves > Galliformes > Phasianidae > Bambusicola > Bambusicola thoracicus. Next base: position 8,045 of record PPHD01011218.1, on the reverse strand, counting down.
ACAGCTAAATAGCTTACTAAAATTATATATTTAAATGCAATATGTATGAGGCACCAAATTCATTTGCTAGAAACATGTCTGAAAGATACTTTATTTATAAATTTGTGTTCACCTAGAAGCTAAAATCCACATTCAAAAAGCAGAAGGCTCATGCTCCACTTTGAAAACACGAGTATTTTTTCCCTCAAAGATTCAAAAGCAAATTGTTATTTTCAATGAACTATTCTCCAGTAAATTTCTGCATCTCACAAAGCACACTCTTGAAAATCTGGCACAGATACATCGCTTGTTGCTTCTTGCTAGTGATAGATATATTTTTAAATAATATATAAACCATTACCTTTGGACCTGGAAAACCACGACCTTGAGATCCTTTTGCCCCAGGATTTCCTTGTGGACCCTGTATACCCTACAAAACAAAAATGCATTATATTCTTCTGTATTTGAAATTAACCATGAGTCCATCAGCTTACAATTATATTATTTCATTACTGTCATTTTTCTGTGGATTTTACAGCCTTATCCAAGTGTAAGACCAGAGTTTAGGGAGAAAGCAAATGGGAAATATCTCAGTATCTGCATGTAAGACCTGACATGCTGGTACAGTACATTGTAAGCATGAGCTTCAATCTTCTTTTCTAAAAACAAAACAAAACAAAAACCAAAAAAACCAAAGCAAAATATCTTTTTGGACATTTCTGTTATTCTGCATCCACCTAGTCAAGGCTGTGTTCAAGCTTCAACAGAGCTTGAAATTCAGAACTGGTGGACTTCAGGGGCAGTTCTTTGTTCAGTTGTGGCTGGGTCTAAAGAAAAGACTGGATGAAATGCAGGTCAGATCACATAGTATATATCTAGGCTGTTTATAGGTTACCTCTGACTTGAGAATGAAACAGACAAATACATGATTCAGCTCATACTAGCTGTCTCCAGCATATCCGCAGCTCAGTGTCTGTCTCCCTGATTCAAATTTACCCGGCTTCCTGGAATACCGACTCCTGGTGGTCCTTCTGGGCCCCGTGGTCCGACCTGGCCTCGTTCACCCTATACAAAAAGTATTCCAGAGAGCTAAATTGCAATAAACCATGTTAGCTGATTAACATGCTTAAATTAACCACAGAGCAGTAGTCAAGTTGTATTATTTTGAATTATGCTGCTTCTTTTTGAGTGAAATGAGAATTTTGAATAGAATCATAGAATGGCTTGCATTGTAAGGGACGCCAAGGATCATCAAGTTCCAACCTCCTGCCACAATACCTTAAAGTCTGCTTGTAACCACTGATCTAATAAAAGTATGACTTCATTCCTTCAAACACTATCTCATTTATAATAGACAATGAAAGCTAGAATGATCTGTAGTTTATATTTGCAGACAGATTAATTTCAAGGATTTTCTTGCATTGAAATATACAGTTTCTTGCACAACACTCAGAAGAAAAGCTTGTGACCATAAAGTGGGCAGTTAGAGAATACTGTTGTCAAGTGGTATTACAGGGGTTTTGTCAAGTGGTATTACAGGGGGTTTGTACAGCACTTAAGGAGGAAATAGAGGAATTATGGTGGGGAGGTACTGGGAGGGTATGGGTACTGGGAGTGGCACAGACCTACAGAGATACCCAGGATGTGTGATACCAGTCCCTAGAAAACAGTAATTAATTTCACCAGAAAATCTTAATTACTGAAATTGTTCCACATACTTACTACCCTGGCCATCACTGCATTTTTGTGAGCCTGGGCACCAAAAAGCTAACATGTTTCAGAAGCCAGAGTGTTTCTTTGCCTGTCTCAGGTCCATTAGGCTATATGACTGAAGGTGTGTTCAATATTTTTTAAATATTCAAATGAAATTTTATACAACATTTTGGAAATAAGTTTATGTGGAACAAACAAAGTCTATTTCTTCCCTCATACTCCCTAATGCACAGAATACAGTGCTTGGTGCTTGCAGTTAACATTATGAGACTCATTTATTGATACTGATAAGCACAGTCTACGAAGCTGCATTGAATGGTATAAAGTAGTTCCTGGGATTCCAGGATTCACACAGATTCCTGAGATTCACACAACTGTTCTGCACTTTTGTAAATCATCATTAATTTACTATATATATAAGACTAACTATAAGTATGATTAGGAAAATATTCTGTCCCTCACCTTGTCACCTTTTATCGGTAGACCTGGTGGTCCCACTCGACCAACTCTGCCTTCAGAGCCTTTTTCACCCTAGAAATATGCAAAAGTTTGGAACTGTATTAAGGAATTTATAAAGAACATCCAAGACAAACTGATCAGCACAATGTGGATAATGAGGAAAAAAGTATTCCTTTGCAAACAAAGAAAAACCGTCAATGGAATTACTGGTTTTACAGAAAAGCAATTCAACTATAGATCATAATTTCATCTGCATTCCTTGTGTTGTTGAACAGAGCTTCAAAAGGAGCAAACTAAACTCTAGGAAATGAATGCACACTTTGAGAATGCAAAAATAAGTTCATTTTGTAAGTAAATAGAGCAGTTCAGAACCTTCCAGTGCAAGGAAATGGCTAACATCGTTTCCATGAAAGGAAGAAAAATCTGCTTTATTTAGTAGTTCAAGGCTCTAGAGAATCTTGCAGTCACTCAGAAGGATTCTGATGAGAAGTCCAGTCACAATTTAACCATAAATCTTTTCTTGTTTCTATTTATTTTTTAAAAAAAGAATGTTTACGTATATTAACAAGTGCCATTAATGAAGTAACTGTCCACAGAGACTCATATAACCCATTTTTTAGCTTCCCAAAATGGTATGACAGAAAGAAAACAGTTCCCGAATGTTTTCTTCCAACAAAGAACATAGACAGTTTTTCAGAAGACAACAGTAACAAAAATAAGATATCTTATTAAACACATAAATAAGACAAACACTGACATCTTGAGAAGAACAGTACAGATCTTTTGTAATTATCTTGATAGAGTTTTGAACTAGGAGGGATATTCAGAGAGCACAGTGATTCAGAAGACCAAGACTGGAATAACCAATGCTCTTGAATAACTTAGACTTTACAGCAAATTCATCCCACAATGTTAAAAAAGAAATAAATTCCATAAAACTACCTTTTGGCCTTGAATACCCTCTCCTGGGACACCTTTCTCACCTGGCAGACCATCATGGCCACGCAGTCCCTGTAAGAAAAGAAAAAAAAGCTGGATGACCTCAGCATTTCATTTCTTACTGTCCTTTTCTCTAACTTGCTGATATAGCTCCTAGCAACTCTTACAACACTGATAGCAACAGTTCCGCTAGCTGAGTCTAGGTGATTAAAACAGATTGTAGTAAGCCATAATTGGAGGATTTCGATTAGAAGAAGCTAATGCTGAAATGCTCTGAATGAGACAATGTATAAATGTTTAAAATGGTATCTTTAAAACACAAGGGTAACTGTGGAATAAATTACAGTAATGATATTTACTGCTGTGAAATTTATTCCCTATAATTTCATGTACCTGAAATGATGTCAGTCACTAATTTGAACATAGTATTTTTTTTGCCATGCAAAATGGCTGGCTTAACATACATACTCAGAGAAAGCCAACTTTGGTTTAAATAAATAGTAATTATTTTTTATTATGGTAGTAACTCCTGTTCTTCCACAAAAAATGATCTCTTTTATTATTTAAATGTACTGAAGAGTTTTTAAGGATGATCTTGGTTAAATTAAAATGCTCCCACTTTTTTTTTTTTTTTTGGTGGGAAAAAAGTCTTTTACTTTCACTAGGAGAAACTCAACACTAATATTAGAATGCCTTCTAACAGCTATTTACATTTGTGGCTTCTGAATTAACAATCTTTTTGTCATTTTTAATGGAATAAGAAAACTACACATTTCATACTCTGACCAGCAGGAAGAAAAAGCCTTCAGCAAGCACTTCTTAACAGTGAAAGAAAGAGTGCAATCCTTTGCTAAAAACAAAAAAAATACCTTCCAAGGAGGCTGTTAGAAAAGGAGAACTGTTTCTCAGAGCTACAAAAACCTTGTTAAACGTAACTTGCTCTAACTTGGTAGTTAAAAATATAAGTAAAAGCATATCATTTTGGAGCTTTGTGTTTTATGCAAATCACATTACAGATAAAAGTTGCAGAATATCTCAGCTCCTAGATTTTCACCTTCTTACAATAATATTTTGGACAATTTTAAAATATATCCTTATCTCAGAAAAGTAGGAGTACACCTATTAACATACAATTCCATGTCTGTCTGCAAACTGAATACTGTAATCTTGCTCACAGGGACCAAATAATTTTTTATTTCACCAGAACAAATCTGGACATGACTTAATTCTCCTACTCTGGTAAACCACACAAAATTACTGCTGCGATATTGAGCTGCCATAGTCAAAAATATTCCTGTTGCTCTAGGTTATGGAGAGGGGTTTATGGAATCAGTACAGCAGCTGCTGTTGATCATGAAGGCTTACTAAAGCTCACTAAGGCTAACTTATTTTCTCTTCCAATACATGTATCAGTGACTTACTGTCATTCCTGGCTCACCAATTCCAGGAGGTCCTGGAGGTCCAATTTTACCTTCTAGACCTTGAGAACCCTTGTGAAAAATAATCAGAAAGTTCAGTTTTAGTTCAATTTGATGCTTCTGAAAAGAAAAACATTTATATACATAGATGACTTACTCATATCAACAGAAAGGTCTGAAATCAAACATATAGAATCTCTTGAAGTAAAACAAATATAAAAGACAGATTAGAAGCATTTGAAAATACATTTCAGTTAACATTTGGAATCCAAGATTGTATTTCAGCATTCATGCCAACAGCAAAGGTTAGAAGAATATTGGTTCACTAGTGAAGGCATAGTAAGACAAATCTGTCACTTGATTGCATATTTCAGTGATGGAGATGTACTTCTATGCCTTGAAATATGTTTACTCATTAGTGCTTGACTCTGACCTCACACATTCAATCCTTATTTAAATGATATTATGTCTGGCATATTTCAGCACAATCATAATGAATACTTAGGGTTGCACAAAAGGCCTCAATCCTATGTAAACATGCAAATCTGTCAATATGATACAAGTTTTATATTTAGATGAAAAGAATTTGAGTTTGATAAAACAGTAAGTGAGAACTGTCACCCAAAAAATGTTTGTACATTGTTAGCACTTTATTGGATGCGCATGTAACTAAGACTTACCTTGGGTCCTGGCTCTCCAATGCCAGGGACTCCTGGAGGACCATAGGGACCTATAGGACCTTGTTCTCCCTAGAAGAAAAAAATGGAAGGAGTCTCCTAATGCAATAGTCTCTTTTCTTAATCAAATTCCCCCAGAGTACCTGTCCACTCCATTGTTTAGGGCTAGTGAAATATGTATTTTAAGTTAAATAATTAAATCTTTAGGAGTGGAATGTTTAGATTAGTAGCAAGGTCAGCATCCCAGCAATAAAAGTTGCTGCAGTAGATAATGATGTTAAAAACCATTGGAAATATATTTGCTCCCAATCATGTCTTTGGTTCTGACTTTATTCAGTAATTTGGTATGTGCTTCTTTTGCTCCTCTTATTTCCAGAGAGATGTTCATTTGGGAAATCAAGCTACATTTCTGTTTTAAACATAGGACTAAAACTTTTTTCACCACGTAACTGTCGTTCTTAGTGCTATCATAGAAGCAGCTCCTAATTCTCTTGTAGGTTGAATAAATTTCTAATAAATCCATCATATCTTCTACAGAAAACAAGCATCAGATCCCCTCAAAACTGACACTTGGAGATATAAGCAGGAGTCAGGCAGGTACAACCCTTTGAAGGTCTGAGCTTCATTGCCTGGAGTACCTGCCATAGACTGATGCTACAAATGCTAGTCCTGACACAATGGTGGAAAGATTCTGAAATCACTGCCTTAAAACGTTATTAAGATCCAATTTAACCTAAGTAATTATCAGATTAAAACTTCATGTAACTAATGTAGTAATGATTTCCAATTAGTTGCAACTTAAAGGGCTTAAAAGTTCTCCAAAACAGAACGAACTCAGTTGATAACAAATATACACTCTCTTTCCATGCACTTCACACAGATTACAACCACTGTGATGAACAGGTTCCACACTGCTCTGTTCAGAAATTCCAGTAAATCTGCTATGATATCCCCATATTCATTTGCCCCAGGACCTTGATACAAAAAAGGGACCTTGAGTATGACCTCACTGGGCTTACGTGTGTTTAAATACGTACTATTTCCAGTACATAGGAAGGCTAAACACTCAGTACTAATAATTTCTTTGAAGATTAAGGCTCAGCTGGAAATTCAAGCATTATAGTTAGTGAAAACTAATGCATTCTGTGATGTTATAGGCACAAAGAATTCCAAAGTAGTTTTATCTCAACTGAAGAATAACATGCCTCAAATGCATTTTCATTTTATTTCTAGAAAGTGCATACTATGAAGATCTACAAATTCAAAAACAATTTAGAATTCCTTATTAATAGGATAGTCTGGGATAATTATAGAACGATATGACAACTTGAAGAATAGCTACGAAATTTAATGCTTATTCAGAAAGATAATTCTTATCAGGCAGATAAAAATCAGAGAAAGCTGGTACAACTTTGAAAGCATACATAACCCTGAAGAGTTGAGAAACAAATAGGATTTTACCAGCATCCATACTGCTTCAATGTGCACTCTGTGCATGTAGCTCTTGCCAAAATATAGGATATAGCAACAAAGTTTAATGTATTTCTTGATACAGTTTACTGTCTGGATTAAATAACTGTATTTATTTTCATGAAGGCTTTGGACCAGAGTCCCAAGTCAGTGTGTATCCAGATTATCATAAATGATCAATTTCTTTACTGATATAA
>PPHD01011217.1:0-18988 GCA_002909625.1 Bambusicola thoracicus | reverse complement strand
CCCTTACAATCCCTAGTATAAATATAGTCCAACTTCAGGGAAGACAAAGAATGGGAGCTGGGGACTTTTGGCAACAAGAGGAAGGCTCCTGCTCCACTTCCAAACAGGATCTCCACAACTTCCAGAGAGGATCTCTGCCTTCACAGCTGAAGAACAGCCAGATGTGCAGAGCACCTGGGCTACCAAGCCCTAAAACATGCAAGACCAATAGAAGGAAGCAGTGAGCCACAGGACTTGGTGACTCCCTGCTACAGGGACAGGGGCATGTATCTGCTGATCTGACTTTTCATCTAGAGATGCTGATTGTGGGGAGCCACAGCTGGAAGACAGCAAATGGCTTAAAATGCCCAACTCCTTCTGTTCAGAAAATAGAGATGAAAATAAAATCTTCCAGTTTTCTGAACAGTTTGTGGAGATAAAAGCAATGACACATCAATTTTGCAAGCTAATAGCGTGCTTTGTCAATCTTAGATTTGAGATAACAAGAGACATTTCAGCTCCCATCAGCAGATTAAAAAGCCAGTGATTTGCAGCCTTAAAAGACACATATAAATGTTCTTAAGTGTGGTTCTGAAGTTCACAGGCAAGCAAAACAATAAAAAACAGATACAGAATGCACACTAACTAATCAAACATTTCTTTTACAGGACAAGAAGCACATTCCCTAAGTATCAGTTACTTTTCAGACTAGTAATCACTCACCTGCAGCCTACATAATTGATTCTAGACAGATTAGCTATAAACCATTCTTTCCCTTTGTGCATCATGCTATAAGCTTACCTTTATTTTCAGAACAGAATCACTGTGAGTGTGAGTCTTGGACAGTTTCCTCATGATCTCAGCACCAGTAACAGGCCCAGAAGAGCCACTAGTAGGTGGAGGGCGATTAGCTGTTCCTTCCAAGAGCATTGTATGCTCGCTGACAGTAGCTGGAACCAAGCAAACAATTGTATCTATTACAGGGAATCAAGACTATCTATTATTAGACATTAATTACAAGTAGTCGTGAACTTCCAGGTTCTGTTACATACCCACGCATAGCTGTCTAGGGAATACTAAGACATACAAGAAAACCTCAAACACAAGTACAAATCTTTTTGTCCTTCCAACATTCTACAACTGGTACTGCATGCTAGAGGTCCAAAATAAATGTGCTATACTGCAGGTGAGCTCACTTGCTTGCAAAGCTCCTGCTTATCTCCCTCTCCTGATCCATTTATAAGAGTCCTCACAGGCGACACCATCCTCCACAGGACTCCTATTAACTTACTGTATTTCTGAAGAAAGTAAATCTGAATGTAGATGCTAAGGACACAAAATAACTGAATCAACTCAAGATAGTTAAATTGATTGATCTAATGACAGATATTTATGCCCTTCCTTCCAGTACTTCTTAATTAACTCAGCTGTAAATCAACTGAAGATATAGATGAGTACTTTTTGTTACATTGGCAATGTGTAAGTTGGCAGTAGAAATCTACCACAGATAAAGTAGTAAAACTGGAATAAAACGTTATTTATGAAAATATGTCTTCATAAAAGGAAGATAGTAGATTTGAAGCTGTTCCTGAGAGCGTTTATAGAGTTGTGTGTTACAATCTTAAAATAAGATTAGAAACTGCATGTCAAAATTGTAATTGCAAGCTAACAAAATAATAAAGGTGATGTATTTTGTGCTCTGAATAAGACAAGGCACGTGAAGCAAGACATGAGGTTTCCTGTTTTGCTTTTCCCCAAATGACATACAATTATATTATATTAACACTACAACCAGTGGTTTCAAAATGAAGATTTTATAAAAGCAGCTTGATGATTCTGAAGAAAGAATATAGTATCTTCAAAGCATTAAATGCTTTGAGAGGAAGTTATTTGTCCCTACGAGCTTTTAGGAAGAGAGAAGGACACTAAAATACCTGCATCAAATTCAAACTCTGCTCCGTCAGCACTTGTGTCACTCTGAAGACCCCCTCCATCCAATCCAAGCCCATCCTCGTGCTCATGGCAAACATTTGTATGCAGTTTCACAGGCTGAGTTGGTCTGTGTAAGCTGACTCCTTTAAAGGCTGGGGTCACTACAATGAACTTCATCCACTGCCTTGCTAGGGCAACCAGACCTTTCTTTAAGGTAACTAAAGCAGGAAGGCCATCACTCTTGAAAAAAACAAAACAAAACAAAAAAAAAATCAACAAAAATGGATATCATAGTGTTTTAGAGTCAACCGTAGAAAAACGGTTAGCATTACAAAATTACTTTTTCAAAGACAAAATGCTCCCATTCCTGCAGGCTCACGATGGAAGTGTGCTGGCACCACACAATTTCCATTTAAATATATGAAGTCAAAGCACTAAGAGACAAAAACTGCAGTTTCACCAAACACAATAAACACATTAATTTACATGACCTGAGGATCAAGCCCAACGGGACAAGAATAAGCAACAGGAAACAGGATTATTAAATATGAAAAGTATTTAAACAATTATAAGACTCTAAACTCTGGAGTGATTGCAGAAACAATTAAAAAATGAGATTTGGGGTTTTTTTTTGTTGATAGCAGTCATTCAGAAACATAAATTTGAGGTAAAAACATGGACTCTATTGACTGCATCAGTGAACAGCACTAAAAAAAACCCAAATCAAACCAAATAAACCCCAACACCACATACTTCTTATTTTTAACCACAAACCAAACACTGCTATTCTTGTCACAAATTGTGCTATTTCTGATCACGGAAATACACAGGAAAATAGTGTTAAACTCCGGCAGGCATGTTAATGGATTATGAAAATAACACATAATCAGGGACAAACACTCTTCCTTATGCCCAACACATTTGTCCAAACAATTATTTACCATTACAATTCAGCTATTTGCATTCTAAAGCTACCAAAAAGACTACATCCTTCAGTCTTAAAGGTTTCTACAATTCTAGCCTTTTGAAAATCATTAAGCTGTCTGCATTATTGAAGCATTTCTAAATGACAAGAAGTGTAGTTCTGAAGAGAACATGTGAAATATAATCTAATTACCGCATGCAGTTGCATCAATAATTGAGATTTATTTTTTTTTAAAACCACAGATGTGAGCTTTTACTACTTTGTCATTACCTTTAAACAAAATGAAATTTGATTAAAAGGCCATTAACAATTTGAAATATATGCCTTTTTATCCAGGATTTTGTATATAGTTAAGTAAAAATAATGCAGATACACAGGCCACACAAAAAAACAGCAGATCTAAAAGACAGTGATAAGGATATACAGCAGTTTGGGTTCTATTCCTCAATTTCTTAGCTTTCCTAATATAGTTCCCTAATTTGAAACATTAGAATTGGTACATTTTAAACAAATACGCTGAGTTATTTACATTTTTACAGAGTGACTCACCATGGTGGCATCCTCAATAATTGAGTAGTTTGCTTGGTGCAGGTAATGGTGCAATATGTTACACAGTAAACAAGAAGGATTTTCTTGCAAGAAACGAGCCACTTTGGTGAGCCTGTTGTACTTGCTTCTCAGAGGAAAGTGCACACTTTTATTCTAGATTAAAATGCAACAGTTTTTCCACACATTAATACACTTGCAAACAGAACGTGCACGTGAACAACAATTTCAGGTAACTTTTAGCACAATATCATTTTGAACTTCTACAATAAAATCTTGATACATGGATATCTAGCATAGTTTAATAAGTGCTATATGAAAAATATAACATTTGACATTTATTTATATAGTAACAAAGCAAATGGCAAATTTACTTCTGGACTAAAGGATATATATGCATAGCTAGCTAAGATTTCCAAATGAACTGTCTATTCATAAAGAAAAACACATAAAGCAAAATACATACAGGGAGTTTATATAAGGGACTGCTGCAAAGATTGATTTTGAGTCCAGCACAAAACTAGTCTGATACGAAGCTCTCAGTCTTGCACAAGATGGGATCTAAGCAGGTATCACCTCCCAAAGTCCTCCCACTAGATGGTGCTAATTAAACCAAGAGCAGAAAACTGCCTACACACACAAAAGTCTAACTAGTCACAGTAAGACTCAATTTGTCATAAGACATTTACCAATCCTAGTTTTCAACAATAACAAAAACGTCTATTTTGCTCTTTTCACAAGAATTTTTCACTCTTGGTTTGTTTGTTCTCCTTTCTTTTAATAAGTGGATCTGATTCTCACAATGATTTGATACACCGCAGGAGCACAAAAGTTCTTATTTTTCTCCCAGAAGATAACTTGAATAACTCATACTTCAAACCGTCAAATTTCATAAATTATACCAGATACCACAGCCATACGTCTTTCAAGAGATAGAATCTCCAAATTTACATGGAGATGGGCTCCTGTGAGAAGCACAAGACATTGTCACTAATAATAGCTGATTTTGTTCCCCCTGCTTAGATTCTGTACAAAAAGCAAAGGCAGTAAATTCTTGTAAGTAAACCATCATAAAAGGCACAGTATGAAATTTACTGTGAAAATAATCAGATCTCGAAATGAATATATATAAAGAATTACACTAGTCCGATTTCCATATTAGTTTTATAAACTTCATTTACCTCTAATGCTTCTGTCATAATGCAACCCATAACAGCACAAATTCTCAAGGTTCCTTCAGTCTCTAGTTTATTTAAAGATGATTTCACTTGATCAATGGGAACAAGCCAAGCGCCAACTGCAGGAGTTGCAGTACTCAGAAGATTCAGCTGCCTAATCGAGGAAAATTTAAAAAAAAAAAAAAAAATGTATTCACATTCAGCAGCAGTAATTAGCAACTTTTCCTATTACTATTATAAATTACTTTCAAATAGGTAGAATACAAGAGAACAATGTTAAAAAGCAATGGACATAAACTTATAACCCAGAAAATGCCAACTGGCAATAAGTACATAATTCAGATTTTGTTTTACACACACATCCATGATTCCATACGTTTCTGCTGCCACTATTCTCCGGGTTTCCTATTTGCACTCTCTACTGCAATCATAAAGTTTGAAATTATCAAAATTCATTGAATTCCAAATTAATTGTTATATAACATATCATGAATAATTTTAGCTGAAAGACTGAGGCAAAAACACTTGGAAAAAAAACCCCACAAAAAACATATTCTAGTTTATTGCTGCATAGCAACAAAGGTTTTTCTATTTTAATTTCATATTGTGCTTATTCTATATACATGGAAACAGAGTTTTACCAAGCTCATTTTTGAGCTTCAGAGATGCTTAAATATCTACTATAGAGTATCTAACATTATAAATGTTCAAGTGTTCTCACACATACACTGTATGAATAACTCCTAGAAAGGGTGCAGTGATAATAAAAAAATCACTGTTTAAGTACTAGATTGAAGACTAAACTAGCAAACAGTTCTGCACTCTCACATCTCTTCTAATCAAAACCAGTGTTCTCCTCTACACCCCTCTTCTCCTTCATAAATCTCATTCTCACTGTAAATGCTTCATTTTTATTTTAATTATCTCTAAGGTAATATCTAAAAAATTTTCTATCAACACTTCCATATATGTGATGGCAGTTGCAAACTGAAGCAAGAGTTAATGTGACATACATACATTCCAAAGCCACCTTTGCCACAGAAGCATCAATAGTTACTGAAGTCACATTCAGAATCTACTAAATACAACTGTAATTTACCAAAGCAGAAATGATGTTGTTTTCTTTCAAGTCAGGTGAAGTCATACCTTGAAAATACATGGGCTGGAGATCGCACGTTGGTGGGGGCCGCAAAGCTAAACCAAATTTCTTTGATCGTTAGCTTCATGCTGCAAGAGTCAGGTGGAGGAGGCATCAAAGGGATATCTTTTTTCAGATCATCAGATTCAACCCCTTCGTCCTTAGAACACAAAACATAGTCAAAGCTCTTTTCCAAAGCAGTTAATGTTAAAAAGCAGTAACATATCCTACAGCGCATTGTTTGCAATGAACAGTTTCATATCTATTTAGGCTAAGAAAGATAAAACTAATGCTCTCCGCCAACTCTTCCGAGACCCTACTAAGGCACTTTGCAGAAAGCTCCAAATTTAATGCACAAGATGGGAGTTTGAATTCAGTTGGTACAACAAGAAATCTATCAATCTTCAGTTTTAGACTACAAATTATAATCACTTTAAAGTAGTACAACCTAAAACCAGTCATATTTATCTAAGTACATACATACCTGCTCATCTGAAACTGAGTTTCCATTAATATCTGAAGAGGGACTTATTCTATCACAAGGAAGGTTATCATCAGACACATCAGTATTATAACCACTACCAGTTGGAGAATCTGAAGAGTTATTTGATGCAAGCAGTCCACCTCTCTCGGTGGCACTTGATTTACCCATGACTCCAAATGTATTATACAATACCGCACCAGACTGTCTTCCTCCTAAAAAAGCACACACACCAAAACTGTAAAAGTTTGCCATGCATTTACTTCTATTGTTACACTCCATACTGTACTCAATAAAAGAAATATATGATTCTGATTAAACAAGATGCACTATCAATTTACATACAATTTAAACTCTATTTCTAGAGCTTCCTGTAGATTTCAGAAATTGAAGCCAATTTCTATGGAATTAATTTCTGCACTATGATAAGTAGCATTAATAACTAAAAGTATATTTATTATAGAATCTACAGTGTTACGTGATTTATGGACAATAGCTGTATTACTTAGTATTACCTACATTCAGCAATTTTAAACCATAATTCCTCAACCAGAAGACCCAGCAGCACAACTGTTATCAGTTTCATAAAACAAAGAATATAAAGCACACATAGCCTTACCTTTTATAGTTAAATTTTCAATTCCACATTCGAACATTATCCAACCCCACTTCTCTTGACTAGGACCAATTCGAGTTACATCTGGAACAGCTTGTTGGTCTGTTTCATCCACAAAAGTAAACTCATCCAACTCTTCCAAAGTAAAAAGAACTTTTGATTTCCCAAAAGGAATTGCTGTTATTGCACAAGTCCCAATATCTGGAAACAAATATGTTTAGCACCAATTACCAAATGAAAGAAAAAACTTACATCTTCAAATAGCAATCAAGTTTACAGTTTTTGGAAGTGTTGCTTGTTTATTGTAACTCAAATCGGAAGGAAAAAAAAAGAAAAAATCCAACTACAAGCAATTTTTAAAAAGATACCTTGTTCTTCAAGTCTAAATACCTTTCTCCTAGAATGTTTATTTGGGCAGGGTGATTTCTAAGTGTGGAAAAGCAAGGAGCGAGTAACACCAAGTTCAACATTCCCAATTCTAACATAACTGCTCTCTTAATCTTCTTACAGTTGTGGTTCCAAAGATATGCATACAAAGAAACTCTTCAGATTTTTATCTAAAAGTGGCAATCGGCCTGAAATTATTTTATCAAAAAGAATTCCTAGTAAGTACCTGAAGTTTAATAGCAACATCTGATAGTGGTACTGACAGCGCTCTTGTATAACACACGTGTCTTATACAACAATAAGAAATGCATGGGGTATTAACTACAGCGTACTTTACAGATATTTAAAAAGAAATTTCTGATTTTAATTCAAAGATTGTTTCTTGGTTGGAAGCATGCCTATGTCTATAGTGAGACAGTGAAAAGCTGCAAGTCTCACTGGTTCCTAAGAGAACACAGACAACAGTTTTTGATTCCTTACGATCCTTGCTGTCTAAGATCCAGGAGAGAACAATGCCACCTTGATTTCTTTGATATTAGGACGCAGTCTAAATATAAATCCCTTCTTCGAGTGACATTTCTGAAGGAACATTTTAAATAATTTTGTAACTGCTTCGTATTACCTCTCACACAGAGTTAAATGCCCAATATCTTGGGAAAAGAATCATACTAAGTCAATTTATATTCCCCTCACGAAGAACTCTCACTCTGCCTTCGACTGATAACAGCAATCACTTTCATAGCATATGTGAAAAGTTAAGTTCTCTAGAAAGACATTTCTCAAACCTTTTAAATAGAAGATGAGGTTTTCTGGTTAGAATTAAAGAATTATCTGGCCTTCTCAAATATCTGCAGCATACCTACCACAGAACATTACTGCCAAAATTTCATCTATAACTAATTTAATTTGAGCTAGCCATTTTAATATTCTTCTACTGATTTTGTTTTCCTCCATTTTCATTTGCTCACTAGTTTTTACACAGGTTTTTTGTTTGTGTGTGGTTGTTTTTTGGTGTTTTTTTTTTTTTTTTTTTTTTTTTTTGAGTGATCTTTAACCATTCTTGTGTTAGAGAGCATCTTCTTTCTCATGTCCTAGAGATTCTCTCATGGGACAAAGTAAAACCAGCTGATAAACAAACTTCTTCCAGGATCAGAGGTTATAGCAACTGAACTGAATTCATAATCTCTTGAAGGAACTACCTGAACACAAACAAGAATGAACACAGTCAGGTAGATCTCATTTTCTACTTTATAGATACAGTTGAAAGTCTACTGTCTGTCAAGCTGAAATTGACAGTACAACATGAAAGTTACACCTATCTTGAAAGAGCTAGAAAGTACTAAGGGAGCTGATAAGCATAATTCATTCCCAGTTTCAGGTGTCAAAAAAAGGGCAGCTGAAAAGGAAAGATGAGCTGGAAAGATGAGAGTCTAGGCATTAAATTTTACCAGCATATGTCCACCTTTACCATGTAACCACACAAACTGCTTGGAAATCTGTCTTCATAGCTTTCACTCTTCCTACACTGAAATCAGCATATCAGTAAAAAAACTGAATACAAGCCAGAGTAGCCCATCCCAAAATTCTTTTTAGATAACCTGCAAAATTTCCAGGTTCAAGTGCCTTTTCATTTGTGTTGACAAAAAAGTGAAATTAAGGCAAACTATCACTACTTGCATCTATGAAAAATGTTATTTTCACAATTAAAAAATAATAATGTTTACCTGTTGTATCGAGGCCCCTAAGCTGTCCATGAACACGATGGATATTCAGTTTAGCAGCAATTTCTTTTCCTTTTTCTGCTCCAGCATTGGATCTCAGTGAGCCAGAAGACTGAGGCTGCATTTTACTGGCTTGGATGTATCGATCAAATGTGACAGAATTCCTCCCAATCTCTGCATTGTTTGAAGACTCCTCAACTATACCCCTTTGAATATAGAGGAGAAAAGACTATAAAGCAAGTTTCTGACAGACATGGTTCACTGGATTATTTTCATTTTAAATTTTAAGTCACACTGGCATGGCAGCATTAGAAATTCTTTATAAGGCCATAAGATAATTACACTTGGATAAAAAATTCATTTTATTCTGTATGACATAATTGAGAAAGCGTTAAAACTTAAGTTCCAAAATGATTACAGATGGGTTCCTCCACTTCTCAAAGAAATTGCAGTTTCAATTAGATATTAGATGTTAATTTATAACATATGGAAGACATATTTTATTGTTTAACTCATTCATGACATTTTTAAAATACTTTCTTTCAGAACTGCAAGCTGCATTTCAAAAGAATTGGCATCACTTTAAGTCTTTTGATTAAAAAGCAACAAATAGTGGTGTTTTATTCTTACCTATTCATACGAACTTGTGTAGCAATTCGATCAAAGCACAAAGCTACTAATGAAACATGAGTCACAGTTTTGCCAGAAGAAACCCCTGGGGATTCATCAACAGATGCTTGTAGTAAACACAGGTTCACCTACATGGAAAATTTCACCAAAGAGTAAATAAATTTAGAAAAACGTTACATCAAAAACTTCTGATACAATCTTATTTTATAAGCAAGATAAGTGGTCTTATACTTCTGAGTAAAATGAAGCTTCTAAAGATAAAAGACGTTCCTGATGTCTTTGCACCACTGCATAACAAGATTAGGCATCTCCAAAACAGTCTACTCTATTCAAAAAATTAATTACCTATCAAAAACACATAGTTTCACTTAAGCTTTCCAGGAACTGATAGGGACTCAAAAATAAGGGTAATTTATGAGGTATACATCTACTAAATAAGCTCAATGAAAAGTTCTTACCTTTGGTACAGTTACGTTGGCCTGAAGGCCTTTAATTGTCACATTATCTTGCTTAAGTGAGAGATTTGTCTGTGCTGGTCCCTGGTTTGTTGTTCCTGTAGTAGTAGCATCTATTTTTGTTCCTCTAATATCCTGCTTGGAAGATAACTTGAAAGGGAGAAAAGGTTTTACCACTTAATAATTTATTCTTATTGAAAGTCAAAGCTCCTATGCTAAAAAGCTTCAGTATAGTTTACCAGCACTGAGCTACAAAGAGATTCTGACTTCATTTAATGCACAGTGCCATGATTTCCAGAACAAGGACTGCAGCACAGAAAGAGAGAGGTTATGTCTAGATCCCATAGGGAAGCAATGGTACCCATAGTGTACCTTTCTAATGACCAGAGCTCAGCTGAAAGTTTGAATTCTACATATATCAGTTATACTGAAAAAATCATAATGAAGAAAGTAAGTAGTGTCAGTTACATTGTGAAGTCAAAGAAACTTAAGAAAATTAACTTAGTCATTATGTTAGACAGAAAGAATTGTTAACTTTGTAGAGCTACCATACAACTATTTTCAAGCTAAATTAATTTTATAAGTTATCAGATGAACTGCAAGGAAAAGCACAGACTTTCATAGCTTCATGCAAACTTTCCTCTATCTCCCAAAGACTCCCTTCCTGACTGCCCTAAGTAATCAATTATTATTATGTTCACATCAGCAATACATAAGAATGTCAATTATACTAATTTCTAAGAAGAGAACGTGACCTCAGGCAAATTATTGTTGCTACTGACTAAATCCTCTGAAGGGAAAAAAACTTCACTTCAGTCCCAGAAGTAAGAGAATTTTCCAGTCATTGAACAACAGTGTATAACAATTGACTATGAAAACGTATGTCAAAAACAAGATATAATGTTTTTAGAATTAATGTAGTAGTCCTGTACCTCAAAACACTGAATTCAATTAAATCTTTTTCTATGTAAAATTAAGAAAACAGTATTCTTTCAAAGTTTTTGACAATGTTTTTGTTCCCTTCCTTACATTTTCTGAGAAGCTTGTTTTGCTGTTCTGTACAGCATCTCGAAGAACTTTGCAATGGAGATCATCAACGATAGCTGCTGGATGTCGAGAGCTAGCACAGTGCACCATTGCTTCTATATACCTGTGAGAGGGAACAAGTCCACAAAGGATATTGAAACTTCCACTTTCACATAATGCACCACCTGTAACACTTAATTAACACTGCAAAGAGAAAAACTAAGTACTGGCAGATAGAAAGTGCACTTCCCAGGTCAGCATATCATCCTTCTAGCTTTTTTACAGGAAATGCAGGATAACGTTCAGTGTGCAATAGGCAATGCTGTATCATCACTCACTTGTTATTCAATTCTTCTGCCTAATCCTTTGCTCAACTCAATAACTTTGATTTCAAACATTTAGAATAATCAACCAACACTGAAGTAGCAAAAAAACCCTAATTACCTGTCCAGTGCCTCTGCTACAAGAGGGGTCAGAACTACATCTACAGTTCCTTTTACTTCTACTATTGCTGTTGTCCTTGTCTGGAAGACTGGATGATCCAATGTCCATTCTTCTGTTATAGTTTCATCATCTGTATTTTCTGCAGACTTCTTATCCAAAGGAGTATAAGGTGTACTAAACAAGTTAAATGTATATAATTAATCTAGATTTGCAAAAAATATCAAGGTGAATATCAGTAAACATCTGTCTATTGTATAATTTTTTAATACTTTAGTAGAATTCCAACAGTACTAAAACATCAGTCTTAGATGGTAGATACAACTAAAGCAAGGAAGAATCTACAGGCATTAGTACAGTCAACAGCTTCATGTGATGAATAACGAGACTATTCAGAATAAAGTGATGTGAGGTTAGAGTCACGTACTAGAAAAAATTCATTGTCAGGAATGGTGTTTAACCAGATCTTCAGCTTGCAAAAATTCTCCTGAGGTGCTCTTGATATGATTTAAATAGTCAATAAAGTGCATATAACAAGAAGTTTATTTTTCTGCACAGCTCAGAAAGGACACAAAATCCCAGGGCAAAGTTCTTAGTAAGATTCAAGTTGTGCTTTGGGCAATGCAATTGATAACTGCTATAAGTGTTTCCCAAAATTACCTAAGTAAATTGCAATTCATAGTCTTGAAAATATGCAAGTGAAATCATCTGATGATTTCATTTTGACCCAAACCAAATATCCTGTAATAACACACTCTGTTCTAAAACAGATCTGTACTGAAACTACCACTAGGAATCAAATTTTGAAAGGCCTAGAAAGAGCCGAAGCGTTTAATGAGTATCAGGCAAATCCTACTTTGAAAAAACCACATATGCTAATAAAGTTATGCAGTTTCAACTTACTTAGATGTTGATCCTGTAAGCTGCATGCCTCTGTCCAGTAACGAATTAGCTGTGAGACCCTGCTTAACAATCTAAGAGAAAAATACAAAAATATATTATATTCCTTCTGTATATGAAAAAACACCCAAGGAGTCTTCAAATTATGACTCTTCTTACAGGTTTTTCTAAAAGAATCTCTTACATGCACATTCTCCAAAACAATGCAAAAAAACCTTCTGTTTCACTTCCTAAATTACTTGAGATATTAGATTACAAAATTCTTGCAAATAACTTATTGAAAAGAAAGATTTTAAGTAATCATCTGTTAAAGGTTTGCATGAACAGATAAAGCTTTTGTTACAGTGATAACAAGATTATTTTATGGATCTTAGATACCTATTATCTATAAAATAATTTCCATCGTGTTTCACATATTTCATCTCAGCTCCTTCCTTAAACATGTATAACTATATTACAGATATCACTGGAGAAAAAAAAAAACATTTATAGAAGTAATATTATAGATCTGTGTATTTCAAATTTACTCTGAAGTACTGATCATCTAACATATATTTTACCAGTACCGAATGTACTGCTGCTAAAATTCTGTGTAACATGTATTTTAAACAAAGCCCACGTAAATATCCTTCAGCTGCATGTCACTCAAGAGGTAGCATTTCTAATGTAATGATAGTTCAGAGCATACCCTACCCACACAATTCTAACACAGTCTTTTCTTTAGCATGATATACCAGCCACACAGCCTCAGATTTCAAGTCAGAAATCCAAGGTATTCCTTGACTAACAGCCAAGTTTCAAGTGTATCATAACTTTCTACAATATATGTATTCAACAATTTGAACTTGTTTTGAATACTTATTCCTTTCTCTCCTGTTCCTTCCTGTATCTTTCATACCTTAAAAGTAGGAATAGAAAGTTGCTCAAAAGATGATGAACTTTCTTCACTCGTTGGTGTGTCAAGGTCTAAAGGACGATGTAATGAGGATTTTGAAGTTCTTTTGTTAGTTGGATGCTTTACTGACCAATTGATCACCTGGAACTGTGTAAGATAGTTTTGGTAACATGCCATTACAGGCTGTTGGGAAGTTATTTGTTCACTTTCTACAGTCTTCTCAGATTCCATGACATAAATGTTCTCAATATGCTCATCCTCCCCTCCCAGAGCTGAAACAAATGAAGTCTGTGAAGGATGAGTCTTAATTGGCAACGTTTTAACATCCTGATTAATTTCGCCATGGACAGAACTTGTTAAGGGTCCTTCCACACTGTGATAAATAGATCCTCTGCTGTACTCAATTTTCTGAGCTTGCTTTTTTCTCTTCTTTCTCCCTGGGTAAGTTCCTGGACCTTCATCACTACTAATTGGCTCAAACTCTTCTGCTGCAGAAAAATAAGCTTCACTATCAGCCATTGACATACTGGAATCCATTGAGCGATACTGGTGAAATGAATTTGAATCTGCAGATGGAGTATAAGGAAAAGAACCAAAGCTCCTCCTCTGCTTTGGAGAGTCTAACACATTCTCATCACTGCGAGACACATCGCTACTGAACTGCACGCCAACTGGAACGGGCTGCTTGTCTCCATAAAAGGCTGCTGTGAGGCTCTTGGTGCTGCCGAGCCGAGTTGAACACACAGATGCCTGTCGTTTCAGGGGAGACCTCATGGGAGACTGACCAACAGGCCTTTCCTGGCTGCTAGGGGATGCAGGGCTTCCCTCAGTACCATCAGCTGAGACACTGGAAAATACATGAAACAAAATAAAATAAAATCATAGAATAGCCTGGGTTGAAAAGGACAACAGTGATCATCTAGTCTCAAGCCCCCTGCTATGTGCAGGGCCACCAACCACTAGACCAGGCTGCCCAGAGCCACATCCAGCCTGGCCTTGAATGCTCCAGGGCTTATTTTATTGTTAATGCTTCTTTTTTTACATTAGAGGAGCTGCCAAATGCTTCTGTGACTTTCTGCTAGCATAGTAATTATTTTTATAACACTGATTACATACTAAATTCTGACACCAGTTAATCTGCTTGTTTACATATAGAGGAGATATAAGTGACTGGTAATGGCAAGTGTTGTTGTCACACATGCTGGAGTTTCTACCCAGATCAGGCATCGATCCCCTAGCAGGGGATCCAAATTTGCATTCAAACTAGGAAACATATTTTGGCAGTGCCATTAAAAGTAACCAATACTGAATCAATTGCAAAACATAAGGTGTATAAGGTTCTGTACTGAAGTGCTGAAGAGTAAGGCCTTCAGTCAGGACAAATGTTACTAACCTTCCATGACCATCCTCTCTTTTTGTACCAGGCAAGAACTCCTTCTGTCCCAAGTGATCCTCAGCAGTTGAAGATGGGCTGTCCTTCTCACCTGCAAGCAATGGCAGGGCAGCACTGGAACTGCTCGTTTCCTCTGAAGATGATGAGGAGCTATGGGAGCGCAGCGGCACTTGGAGGCTTAGATGTTGTGCCTTTCTTTCTATTTCTATACCTATAGATCTACAATCCCAATCTTTTCGTTTTACACCATTTGTTTTACCTAGGATTGGAAACAAGAAAGAAAAAGTGAACATCTGATACCACTACACAACTACAGCGGTCTCTTCCTTGCCCGCTGAAATAGTAAATTTTATTAAAAAAAAAAGTCTTCATTTTGAAAATGCATACACATACTTGCATGTTTCCTAATAATGTAAAAATCAGAGCAGCAAAACATTGAATTCTTTTAATAGACTGCTTTGTAGACAAGTAAAATAGATGCAAGTCAGAAAGCTTCTTTTTACTCACAAAGAAGCCGCATGTTAATATAAAAATTCAGCATATGAAAATTTCCTCATTATCAATCCACTGTCTTCTCTCAAAGGGTCCCATACCACCACAGAACCCCTTTCAACTACTCAATAGTCAGAATCAGAAAGACCATAAATACCAATGTGAAGTTAGGAAATGATATTTTGGGGCAAAACAGAATGATGTTACAGCACAATGCATTCTCACCATCTAAAATCTTAGGAATCTCTTTAGTAATTATCCATTCTCCTGGCTGCAGTAATGACTGACCATAAAACATATCAGATTCTGCACTTGTACTTGAGAAAGCAGAGCTGCTTGAAGGTGTCAGTTCCTCAAGTTTGAAAAAGTCCAGTCCTGTTAGCGTGCCACCAAAGAATCGACAGCCACCCAGGCAGCCACACTTGTTCTTGCTTCTCTTGTTCTTCAAATTGTCATCAGGCCACAAAAACCACAGTCTACACAAGGGCAGGAAGGAAAAGAAAAAAAGAAAACAGAAACACAACCACATCACATTTAGTGCATTTAAAATTAGTTAAGACAAGATAAAAAGATATACACTAAAATACATTCAAATGCATCTCCTTCAAATTGCATCTCTCACCTTTTGGTTCGGTTATCATGCATCTCCAAGAAATGTCTCTGCACTTCATGTTTAGAAGGATGATCTGCAGCTAAAGCAATATCAGCAGTGATGAGCCCCAAGTTGACAGATCCAGCTTCCAGCCAATATGCCCTCCTTAGGATTGGCTGAAGACCAGTTCTGCAGTTGTTCACCTGCTCAACATATTGTCTCAACTGAAGATCTTGAATAGCAGCACTTACACCTTCTCCAACAGACTGGTTG
This sequence comes from Bambusicola thoracicus, assembly GCA_002909625.1. Lineage (NCBI taxonomy): Eukaryota > Metazoa > Chordata > Aves > Galliformes > Phasianidae > Bambusicola > Bambusicola thoracicus. The sequence continues at coordinate 2,988 of PPHD01011217.1, read as the reverse complement.
TGGAGGTTGCAGTTCGCAATACGTATGGTACCCATCTGAAAACATAAGTAATAACATGAACTCTGAATACTTAAAACTGAAACAAAGAAAAAGTAGCCTTAATACAATTAACATAAAACCTATTTAAGTCCAGGAAGGCCTCAAAAACTGTCACCAAAAATTGCTGAGAACCAGTTTTAATAAATTACAAGCATGTGCGCACACACACACACACACACACACACACACACAAGAAGGCAAGGTTAGAAACAAGTTTTGGATAGTTTTCAATCAGCAGAAACAAAGTCTTAACTCAGGAGTATCTTGTTGTAAAGGGATTCAAAGAGAATTCCCAACTTTAGACATGCTACAATGAACCTCTAAAAAACTAAATCATTATTAACTTCTTTGCTGTAACCATAAAAAACAAGAAATCTGAAACTTGACATCACTCTATGTCCATAGACTAAAACACTGACTTCATACTTCCAATACAAAGCCGCATTAACTTGCAGAATACAGACATTTAACGCCACACCTAGTAAATACTTCAGCGAGAGATCCATGTTAAATAGCAAAATTCAAAACAGAACAAACAAAGTCTTGAGCCTTAACTCTGATCCATATGTATTGAGTTGTAACAGCCTTTTTATGATCACAATCTACTTCTTTTATTGGTATAGCTCCAGTAGTTCTGTTGATTCAAAGAAGAGACTACCCATCTTCTGCATCTGGAAAAAGTTCTTGCTTTATCTTTGCACTCAGCTATAGAAACTGGTCAACTCACAGCCAGTCTACCTATACACACAGAGCCAATCCTCCCCCACATTACTAAACCCCAATAAAATATGATATAGCCCTATCACATATGTCCTTAAAACAATCTGAAGGTGGATGAAATTTTCTGCACAGCTTCAGTAGTTTCCAAAACATCTCCATGGAATACTCAAAACTTTCCAACTAAACATTCAAACTTTTCAAAGGGCAAGTAAGGAAAGTTGCAAAAAAGCCCAGTCATGGCAGAGCAACTCACAGAGTTAAATTTTTACTTCTCATCTTTGTCACAAACCATAATGAAGCACTGGAAATCCTTTTTTAAATATGAATGGAATGCATTAGCAATATAATTTTCTATGGCGGTTCAGGTTATTAAGCTGCTTTTGAAAATACTGTCATTCATATTTATGCCTGCAAACGCAGTTAATATTTGTGCTGATGCATTATAATATTAGACTCAAAAGATTTTATAGATGAAAATGCTTTTTTTTTTTAAACTACCACAAGATACCCAGTCACTCAAATGCCACGATATCACATCTCAGATCACACAAAATGTCTAAAATAATTGCTACCTTCTTTCAGTTAGATTCTTGCTCATAATGTGAAGCTGTCCCCCGAACATTGAGTCCAATTTTAAAACCAAATTTATTTATGGACAGCACAACTTCTAGTCACTTACTAATTCTGGTCAGTAAAATACTTCTCTCCTTTAGTGCCTTCCTATATCGTCTCTTAACTTTCATTTTGCCATATTTTTCTCTTGTATATGATGAGAGAGAAAGTCAGCTCTTCTCCGTACATTCTTTTTTGAACACACCTCTGTAGTATTTTAGATTCGCTCAGGTAGTAGTATTAGTGTTTCTCCCATCTCTGCCAGTGATCTTAATTCAGACAGCTGTCTCACCTAACATGACTGTGAGTTATCATGCAGTGAGTTGTATACGTTTCTTCTCAATCATTTCCAATTGCTGAGTTACTAACTTATAGAAAAAGTTCTTAACAACACTCAGATGTAACCAATAGCTTTTATAGTGCCCAGAATTGTTTTAATTTGTTATGTCAATCTCGCAGCTCACATTTTTAATTTTGGAAGATAGACCATTTTCCAAGATCACCAATGGAAGTATTAAATATGACCCTAACTCTCTCAGTCCAACCATTTTAATACCAACCTTCTATCACTTAGTTTCACTACAGTGAGCAAGCCATAAAAACAGGCAACTGTTATATCAAAAAAATGCAAAGACCTCTATTGACAAAAATATTTTAACTGCTGTTACAAATAATGTCTTTTACCTTTATATTGGTGGCACAGCCATGTTCTACCACATACAGATCTGCACCATCCATGGCTAAGCGTGTCATTGTGTACTTTAAGTCATCAGACGTTGGGCATGGCCCAGGGACACAGTTCATCTAAGGAAAAAAAAAAAACAACAAAAAAAACATCATAAACAACATCACAAACACTGGTACCTACATGTTAAAATGGCAAGGAGGTCAAGAGATGAAATTCATGAATCATGCTTTATATATCGCAAGACTCCTTAGGTCTTTAAGTGACTGTCCATATGGATTCCAAGTGATATATATCAAAACTGGAATCCACGATAACATCTGTTTGCTCAGGCCACAAGAGAAAGAGCCATGGAAGCTATAAGCTGTTTAATTTAAGCCCCTCATCAAAGCACTGTTTCAACAAAAGAGAATAACAGGATGGCAATGTGCCAGGAGCACAATGAGAAGTCTGATCTTTGTCTCTTAAGGGAAACTGAAGTATGCCATTTGTCTCCTAACTGTCACTGTAGAAGAAAGCAAATACGTATGGCTCTTCTGGATACTGTCTCTCAAGATAATTAATGTAGCACAAAAACATGGTGTAAATCCCCAGGAAAATTCAGATAGAATCACTTTTCTTTCTCAAACATAATTAGCTATAATTTATCAAAGGGAGCAGCCTATCTGAGTACAAACCCCATATATCTTGGAGTCTAACATTAAGGTTGGGTTTATCAAGTTTTAAAAAACCTGTACAAACACAGTGAGTAATTAAGATGGATAAAATGTTACCTTAGAGTCACAAAAACGACGGTCTATTCCATGCTGGCATATTATTACAGATTTTGGTCTTTCCAGTTCAAACTCACGGCACACTACATGAAACACAAAGGTCTGCCCCCATTCCAGAAGACTTGCAAGCTGTAAGCAAATAACATGTTGTCTAATAGT
>PPHD01011216.1:778-18430 GCA_002909625.1 Bambusicola thoracicus | reverse complement strand
TTGGGTTTTTTTTTTTTTTTTTTGAGGTGAGACAAGTTGATCTTGGCTGGTGTTTCAGAACTGTCCTGGTGCTTACACTGATAGCCATGTATTTAGTAGCCATAGCTCCCGTGGTGCTGCTGGTGCTCCTCATTCCAGCTCGGGAGGTGTTGAGTTGTTGCCTCCCTGCACAGGCTGTGCACGTTGCTGCTGTTGTGCATGCCCAGACCCACATTTCCCTGGTGAGGATTTGCTTTGTGTGCTATACACATAAATGGCAGCAGCACTGCAGAGTGGAAGTACCTCCAATTTCTGGTACAAAGCTGCCCTAGGGAAGAACATAGAAACTGACCTCACAAAAGTACCCCTCTCCCTCCGTGTTTCAGTGGAAGGAAAGAAATGCAGCAGTCTCCTCTCTTCTTTTTTNGTACAATAGCATACCTTTTCTCTTCTTGTTTGGCAGTATGGCTTTTTTTTTTTTTTTTTTGAGGTGAGACAAGTTGATCTTGGCTGGTGTTTCAGAACTGTCCTGGTGCTTACACTGATAGCCATGTATTTAGTAGCCATAGCTCCCGTGGTGCTGCTGGTGCTCCTCATTCCAGCTCGGGAGGTGTTGAGTTGTTGCCTCCCTGCACAGGCTGTGCACGTTGCTGCTGTTGTGCATGCCCAGACCCACATTTCCCTGGTGAGGATTTGCTTTGTGTGCTATACACATAAATGGCAGCAGCACTGCAGAGTGGAAGTACCTCCAATTTCTGGTACAAAGCTGCCCTAGGGAAGAACATAGAAACTGACCTCACAAAAGTACCCCTCTCCCTCCGTGTTTCAGTGGAAGGAAAGAAATGCAGCAGTCTCCTCTCTTCTTTTTTTGTGTGGCCAGCTCTGGATGCAGAATTCTGCAGCATGCCTTGATCTAGAGTGAGTGTAAGACAGCCATCTGGTCTCTGCCCATCAGCATTCACAGTCCTCCCAGCAATCTGCGTTCTTATTTTGCTATGGAATTAGTGCTGCTTCCAAGACACGGGGGAGTCGAGAGAGACTTGTGAAGAGACCGTTTTATTCCTTGTGATGCCATTTATTAGGGAGATAATTAAAAATTCACCATAAATGTGCTTTTAATTAATACATCAAGATGAGAATGTAAAGCCCTTAAGGTGAAAGAAGAAACTTCACCTTTAAATATAAAATGTAAGTTAGTTGCTTTAAAGTGGACCTTTGAGAATGGCAATTTTACTTATCTCAGCTTTTTAGGAAGTTGGAATCTTTGTAATAGGCAGATAACGATTTCAGTTGCTTTTTTGTAGGCAAGGAAATAACGGCATGTATTGAAGCAGAAGACTGATATTTTCATAGCTGGGAAATTATCTGCTTTACACTTATGGTAGATAAATTATCTGAATAATTGTAGAAGAAATTCAGACTTAATGTGTAATATAAAACAGTGAAAAGAACTGTTATGGAGAAGAATACTTTTCAGACTTTATTTTCTGGAGGCTGAAGAAAAATGAAAGTTCTTAAATGGTGCCTTATATATAACAGGGCACATTATTTGGAAAATACAATAGAGTTATAAATTAATTCTGTGGCTTATTTCTCTCGAGATCTCACTTAGTATCTCAGCATTTAATGTGTGCCTTCTTAGATTGTTTGATCTGCTCTTTGGGTTTGCTCGAAAACGTATTGATGTGAAGCCTCCCTTATAAATATTCACAGGAAACTGCTTGGGAAAACATGAACAAAACACGACTGTTTTGCTGCCCCTTGGAACAGAGAGCAAAACTTTCTGTCCATTGTCATGGATGGTCAGGGAGGAGGCTCAGAGAGTGAGGTTCCTCTGCCACCTCCAGGGGAGTGACTGGGCTTGGGTCTGACCCTGCTGGCACCAGTGGACTCAAGCAAGTCCTTCCTAAAAAACAACAAAAGTGACAGTAAATTCATGTTCTTATTGGTCTGCAGTCAGTTTGGTATTTCCCTTAAAACCTGCAGTAAAACCATACTGTATTTTTTAGCTTGGATCAAAAGTAATTTGAATGTGAATGGAAAATGGCTTCTTGCTCTTTAGTTCTGGCTGCAACTGGTAGCACGTAGGAGAAATAAGATATTCTGAGAATGCAAGGTAATGTCAGATATTAGGCAAAGTTAGTTCATCCAAGTGGACATCTGAGCTCTGTGTGTCCTGAGGCCGCCACAGTGCCACGCACACTGCGGTGATGGAGCTGGCAAAGGAAGTTCAAGTTGTCTGTTGAGTTCCTCTCTTTGTCACTGGGGGGAGGAAGAGGTTACAGGTAAAGCGCTAGTTGTTAATGAAAGATCTGCGGTAAAAAAATTTTGAGACAACTTCTTGGAAATATCTGGAAAGATAAAAATCTTACTGCATGAGGAGGAATGTTACAAGAACAGAAAAAAGCCATGCTGTGCTGCCTTCCCTACTTGTGATCTGCAGTGTGGTTTTGGGAATGGTGAGTGTGGCCCGTACTGTCTCTGCAGCCCGGAATGTAAAAGAATGAGCTGGGAGCTTGGTTTGTTTGCTTTCCTGAAGTTGTGAGGAGTAGAATGTGCAGACTTCTGCAGCCCTTGTTTTTCAAGTGAGGAAAGAGCTGAGCTGTGTGCTGCTAGCAGGAAGGAGCGCATGCTGATCAAATGGCCTTCTTTAAACTAATTGACAGATCTTAAGGCAAACAAACCCAACAACCAAGCGACAACGAACTCTGCAAAACTGTTTTGATAGAAAGCAGAGCGGTATAAAATTGGGGATCCAATGTTCCCTGGCATATTTATTGTATACAAAGGGAAACAACTGCATTGAATATATATTGTTTTTCTGTGTTTTATCAGCAATATTTGCTGACTGCATAACTGCATTTGAAACAAATGGGAACAGTTAGGATTGTGGGAGCAAATAGAGAAGGAAGCAAACAAGTGAAGGTCCTTGCTGACTGTTATATGTGGCTTTGCTATGTACTTTAGTGCCATTTTCATTTTTTTTAAACCAAAGAGCATTAACGTATACTGCAGATGTAGACCTACACAGGTTTTATCACTGACTGTACTTATTTGTTTGCAGTACTATTCATAAAACAATATAACTTATTTTTTAAATTTACTTACAGGCTTTTCTCATTCAGGTTGATGTACAGTTTTTTTTACCATTGAAATGTTAGTAAAAAGAATGTACTTATTTTCTTTATAGAATAACTGATAGAGGGCTGCATGGAATTGTGTGGATCAAACAGCCGCCTCCTCCTCACCCTTGTTTCATCACATTTGTCTTCATTCTTGCTAAAAATTCTTTCTTGGTTTGAATGATGTCAGATCTTAAAGACTGAACTTGAGTTTAATATTTCAGCATCAGTATTGAAAAATTAAACCAAAGAGTGTTGTAAAGCTGTCGTGCATGCAGACTTGCCGTAGGGGGAAGTGTTATTCAGCTGAAGCATTGAAAATTTCCTCTTTTCCTGCAGGCTGACATGGGCTTGGCCATGAGTTTAGCACAGGGTTCTTGGTTAGCCCACTGTGTCTTTTGTGTGTGTGTTTTTAATAGAACTTGGCTCCAAGCATAAAGTGATGCATACTTCCCTCTTTAGATTAACATTTGGCAGCACTGGGGGTGGGTCAGCTTGTGATCTCATTCTGTTACCTATAGCCTTCGAGGTGTACTTTGTTTAAGCACGTGTCTGAACATTTAGCCTTCAGAAGTCACATTTTCCATTCTCTATTTTACATAGTTCTGGTAATTTATAATAATAAAAGTGTCTATATCAGAAAATTTTCATTTCTACTTCAATTCTGATGGGAAGTTTGCTCTCAAGTGACACGGTAATCTATCTGCAAATCACTGTTGGTGTTGGTAACAGAAGGGGAGGTGCTCTGTGTACTTTTTATGACTGCCTGCGTTCCAGGGAGCAGTGTTATACATAATTCAAGCTAACGCTGCTCAAAATAGGCTCAGATTCCATTGCAGTGTTATCCTTGGGGCCTCCAATAATTGTCCCAGCTTGCTCCGGAGTGCCAAAATAATAATTTACTCTTTCACAGATTTGAAAGTGCTTTGTAAACAAAGCCGGTGAGTGTATTCCTGTGTTACTGGTGATGAAATGGAAATAAATACATGTTAGACTTACCTGGTACCTAGTGCCATAACATCGTGCTGTCTCAGGCCATGCTAGAGAGGTTATAACTTTTTAGTATTAAAATTAAGAAATCTCTAGATACACAAGGAAAAACATCCTTTGCTGTAGATGAAATCAAGAAAGGGCTGATGCTCCAGTGTCTGCAGTGAATGTTAGATAATAAGCAAGCTCCATGGGGTTCTTAAAAATGCTTTTGACTCAGATTTTCTAAGCTGAGACCTTATAGCTTATCCTTATTAGACACAATAGTATAGCTGATGTATTACTTTATGGATCAGAGAAGAATGTTGATGAGCTGAATTGTGTGTTGTAGCTGTCATTGAGGTAGAAAACATTATCTTTACTAGGAAATACATTTTGAAGGGTCTTGCTTGCCTGTGCTTTTGTGAATGTCAGACATATGAGAAGCATGTGCATTTGGACACTGAGTATGGAATGGGCTTTGCTCCTGCGCTGTCAGGCTCCACTGCTGTTAAGCAGAGGCAGCGCTGAGCCGCACAGGCCAGGCTGGCCCTCTCTGTGAACTTGCTGTCAATGTGAGACTGCTCCCATTGTCTCTCATGCAGCATTTGCAGAGGTTTGTGTGGCTGTGTGAGGATGAGCACTCAGACAAGAATGTGTGGTGCAGTGCGGCTCTGTGTCCCTTTGGTGCAACCCCTGCGTTCTGTGCTGAGGGGCAGCTGTCTCGAGCTGCTCACTCCAGCGCTGCCGCTCTCGGCAGTGACCTACTGCCAATAATATCAAAGATGTTTTCTCCCACTTCCAACCCACTGAGAGCAAACTCCAGCTGAATAGGGTCAGAGTACACACTTGTTTCTTATGCAGTGTAATTTCCTCCTATACCTAAGAATAGATGTGCTGAGTGCAGAATGCAACACTTGTATTACGCATTGTTCCTGACTCATCTCTGGGGCAATTTGTTCAAAGCAAAGTGGGCTGATTACAGTATGGGTCTGTGCGTCAAAATCTCATTGTAGTGTAATCATGGAACGTACTCTGGGATTTTAAAAATGAGACGTGGCACAATCTGATAAGTACAGAATGACTTGTGTTTTATGCTGTTATAAGCTGCATAGACAGGATGAGCTCTACAGGAGGAGAGCCCTTTGCAGTGCAGAGGGTCATGTTGGTGACTGCTCAGGACCTCTTCCCAGGTGCCACTCAGTAATAGGTTTGGCGGAGGAGGAAGTATTATCCACAGTGTTGTTCCGTAAGAAGAGGTGGTTTGCTGTGGTTGCCAGAGGTTGGGGATGTGGTCATTGCAACCGTTGATGAAAATTTGGCTTGTGGGTAAGTTGATGGCTGAGGTGCTCCGAGGGCTCGGTTGTGGTTGGTGGTGGGGCAGCTCAAGTCTAAAAGGCAGATCCAGGGTCAGGATTGGCAGCCTCTCTCTACTGACCTCCCTGCCTTAAGGCAGGGAGGGTGTAAGGATTTCTCTCTCTGACAGCTAATTAAACTTATTTCAATATGTATGTTGTGTTCTGTGGAAAAAAAAATAATCATCTTATCTAATGGCTGGGAAGAGCTGTTGCTGTTAAAAAATACTAAATAATTAACCTTTAGTCCTTAGGAGTTTCAAAATTGCTTTAGCGTCTCAAATTTCAACAGAGGGCAGTGTGACATTGCTGTATGCATCTCCGGAGCATTTTCTGTTGTGATGATTTATGTGAAGACTCTTCCACTCAGTGTCCTCATTAAGCTTATTACAGGAGTAATAGCATTGCTGAAAGCACAGGAAAGATGTAAAACAGAAGAGATTTTTACAATGGCTAGATGTGATAAAGGCAGGATAAACTGGAGAACATTTTAAGGTAATGGATAGAGTCAATTACAGCAGCATCCCAGGATGCAGGATAGCAAAAAGGGTTCTGCAGAGAGCCACGGGGAGAGGTTATTGTTATGGATCAGCTCCCAGCCAGGGCATATTTCAGCAAGTTTGTTTGGTGTGCGGCCCTCAGCCAGCAGCGTTCAGGCTATAGATCCTCGTTACATCGAGCTCTCTGTGCTATCCCATTAGCTGGCTGCCCCAAATGGCTGTGCTCTCTGGAGCAACAGGGAGAATTCTGTCAGGACCAGCTGATTTAAGTGGTCCCTCAAAAGGCTGCTGCATGTTCCCTGTCAGCTTCACCTGCAGCACGGTTTCAGGCTGCTCTCAGAGCTAGAGCCTTACCAATGTCCGTAATCAGTGCCTGGGAAGTAGCATTCAGCAGCACACGCCTGGGAAGGGGCTTTCTGGGTCACTGAGTTCAGTCTCCTGCTATCACAGAAAACCGTATCATATAATCCCCTTCAGAAATTTATCACACTTCATTTTGGAGCAGACGCTGCCTTGCTCCAGGGGTGAACCAGCTTAGAGGGCTCTAAAATACAGAAACCCATCCTCCTTTGGTGATCACCCGCTGTGTGCTCTGCTCAGCAGAGCCCAGGTGAGGAGTCCCTACCCCACAGTACCTCACAGAGAGAGGAACTGTTTCAGCTGTTACACGAAACAAAACCAAACAATAAATCTTCTACTGGGATTTTTCTTTTCATAAGAAAAATAATAAGTATTTGTGTACACCCTGTAGGAACGCCATGTTTTATACTCTGCCTGCTAGCTCTACAGCAGCAGTTAATTAACAAACAATTCCCAGAGCTGTGTTGACATTAATCATTGTTGCTGGTGCACAAACAAAGATGTTCTGGCACTGAAAAGGTGCTTTGGTAGTTGAAGTTCTTGCTGTTGCTAAACAAAGCAGCAGCATTAATTTAAGCCTAGTTTAAAACTTAAAGAAAGAATTGACGTTTACAAATGGAAATGAGCAAAGCATCATGGAGAAAGGGGCCTGCAAGAAAGAGAACTGTGAGCGTAGAATTGAGAATATACAGATGTTACTTTAGGAACAGCAAGCAGACTACTAATGTAAGGCGTAGCCATGCAGAGCTGGGTGGCAGTACCTCTCCTCTGGCAGTGAGGTGCCCATCCATGGGCTTGGTGGAAGCGGTGGGTCCTCAGAACAGGGGAAAACCTTGTGCCCTTTTTTGCCCGTGAGCTCTTTGCAGTGCAGAAATGCTTTAAGTCAAGTTCTTGAACATCTTGTTGGTTAGAGTGGCAGCAAAGACCTGTGGGCTGGAGGCTGGTTTATTGTCTTCTTGCTTTCCATGTCCTGCAATTTCTGTTTGAATCAACTTACAGCGTGTAATGAAATTGCAGTATGGCAGGGGAGGGGAAATAAACCATTAAGCATAAAAATAAACTGTTCTTATCATCCTTTAAACTCCCTGTTCTTCAGAACAGAATTGCATGGGGTATGTGTGTCCTTGTGAAGCCCTGCAAGAGAGTTGGGGAAGCACTTCTGACCGCTTCAGTAGTCACAGGCTGGTAAAGCAGGGCTGGAGCTGAGATAGGGAAATCAGACCAGAGGGCTGGGAAAATATGTGAATAGGAAAAAGGAGAAAAAATATTTCAAGAGACTGTTTTATGATAGCTGGAAGTGAAGATGAGTGTTCAACTGCCTTCATGTGAAATTAAGCCTATATTTACCCTACAAAATGGCTGAAATGGTTTTTAGGGAAAATATGCTCTGTACAGCGTGGATCCAGCTTTCTACCATTGAAGTTCATTGCGCAGTAGAGTGATGTATGCGCTTACATTAGATCTGCTCGCTAACGGCCTTCTCCCTGGCAGCTGGTCTGTACATTTATGAGTAACCCAGAAATCACAGTAATTATAGATGTGAATGCACATACATTTTCCCTTTCTGAGTTACAGCAGTGCATAGCTGCTTCATAAGGGTACGTCTTCAAAATGGCCCACTGCTATTTGGTTGATTAATCCTTGCACTGCTCACTGTGCTGCAGAAGAATGAAGCTTCTGCTTCCTTTTACAGTCCTTGTTTTGTCATCCTGCAGCATTCTGGGTGAGAGCTTGCTCTTGAGATAGAGGAGAAGGCTTTTGTTCTGCAGATCCCCGATTTCAAGTTGTTCTGACCATATTTACAAGAAGATAACCCAAGACCGCATCACTGCTCATGTTTGGGCTTCTGAAAGGATCCCCAGATCCTGGCTGTAGCTGAAAATCTGCTTTGTGACCCATGGGAGGAAAGATAAGGGATTGCAGCAGGCAGCGGTATTCATGTTTTAGACTTCCCTGCTGTTTCTCAGCATGGCTGCAAAGCGGCAAAGTTTACCCAACACGCCTGAACTGCATTTGTGGATGCTTTGCCTGCTCGCAGTGCACTCCATAAAAGCGTTTCCCTGCTGGCTGTGCCGGCAGCTCAGAAGAGGGCAGTGCGGCTTTAGGGCTGCGGCTGCTCAGCAGCAGTGCGAGGCTGCGCCTTCTCTCCTCCATCCATCACCAGCCTCACGACAATGTCAAACTGTAGCATTTCATAAATGTGAACAAAATACAGTTTAACAATCTGATTTCACCCCAACTCCAAACTGCTTGCAGACATTTTTAGTTGACAAAATACCTGTTGAATCAAAATTCACTTTGCAGTTTGATTTCATAATGTTTTCCCCTCCGGCTGAAGGGCAGGGGGTCCCCATGCCATAAGCAGCCTTCAGCAGGTTGTGCTGAATGACAGATGAATTGTATCATGGTGTTGCGCTATGCGATGATGCTGCAATTTATAATACCTGAATACTCGATGTTCAGCATTGGTATTATAATGTTATGTTGTGGGCATATGCAGTTCCTATGCTTTATGCAGTAGCTGACAGTATGAACAAAGTGCCTTCTGAAGGTATTATAAAAGCAGTGTCTACTTGCATGTTGAGCAGAAGGAGGACAAGCTATTATTAAATTATTGTAGTGAAGAAGAACACTTCTTTACACCCTTAGGCTAATATTAAGGTATTCTCAAGGTCAATTGTAAGAGAATATAGAGAAAGACAAGAAGCATAGGTGCTGTCAGTTCTATTTGCTGTTTTCGTTTAACAGTAGCCTTAAATCTAGAATTATTTATAGCCACGATGTATTGCTCTCTGACCCTGGCTCCTCTAGTCCCTCCAGCCAGTTGCTCTGCTCAAAATGAAGCCACAAGTTCTTCTTTGAATCACTTCCTTTTTGTATATATTGAGCAACAGGAAACACCCCAACTTTACCTGGCTTCCAATTTCCATCACTGTTTTTCTGCTATGTGTGTATGCGATCTTTTCAGTCCCTGCAGAATCCTCTACTCCGAGGCTGTGATCTCTGCTGTTGCGCTATTTGTCGTACAGTGATTTCCAAAGATGTATTCTTTAAAAAAAAAAACAAAACCTGAATTGATGTTCTAAGTAAACATGTCGTAGCAAAGGAATTTGCGCTTTGAAGGCAGAATTGCGCCTCTTGTTGAGGATGGGAGCAGCTGTGAGTTTCATTACCAGTGGCTCATGGGACACAGGGAGCCAAGGTGGCAGAGCTCATCTCCAAGCATCACTGACAGCAAAGTAACTTTTAAACATTCTAATGTTAAATGTTGCTTTTACATGTGAGGTCGTCTTTGCTGCTGGTGGAACATAAAACAAAATAAAATGCTGGAAAATTCCAATGATCCGTTTTTAAAAGTGAGGAGCCTATTTTAAATCTATTTCAGAAAGCCTGAACAAGGAGTAAGTCAGCTATTCTCCTATTCGCTGTTCACAACAGCATCATGTTTAACCTTTCAGGTGTCCTTGAGTAAGTCAGATAACCATCTTTTGCCTCAGTTTCCCATTTGTGAAATGTTTGGAGGTAAGAATACTTGTCCACTTCCCATGGGTTACAGGGCACAGCATACAGCAACTAGCTAATGTCAGCCCTGCTGAAGTCAAGGCAGAATCAGCTCTGATTTGGTACTGTCAATATAATCGATGTGATTAAATAGTTGTATGTACGTTAGTCTTCTGAGTGGCTTCAGAAATGAAATCTCATTACACACGTAGGATATTTTGGGGTTTTCCTGCCAACTGGTTATTGGTAGACATCACCAGTTACTTTTACTTTTCTTGAACAGGAGAGTTTGTTGTTATGTAGATGATGAGTGCCTGTGTAACTATGGAAGTGCAGAAGTTCATGAGGAAACTACATGAAATTAATCCCTTGAGAAGAGGTTCCATGTACCTTGCCCTGCAAGTTAAGTTTCAGGTGTTGGAAAGATTACAAAACTTCCACTGAATGAAGGGGAATTTTGGTCAAATCTGAGTCAAAGTAAACTTGGCATTCTTTACATTTTTCCTGAATAATTCAATTTTTTTTAAATTTTTTTTTCCTGCTGTAGATGTCAAATGTTTCACAGTCATTTTGGGTGTGAAATTCCAGTCAAGTTGACTCCCCGACTGTGCGCCTGTTGTGGCTGTATGGGGCAGTTCAGGAGGCTGATGGTACAGCAGCACTCGGTCTTTTTCCTTACCCAGCAGAGCACTCTGTCATATGCTGAGCTTGAGGTGCAAACTGGAGCTGCATCCATTTTGAAGTGAAGCATGTCTCCATATGCTATCTTGAAAAAAAAAATGGATTTTAGCAAAGTAGTGAACACATATTTAATTGGGTCTTGTTATTAAGTTTCTCTTTATTTGCATAAAAGCATTATCAGAATGTATCACTGTGATGTATTTTCCTGTCTCGGTCTCGTGACTCAGTGTTCACCTCTGAATAGATGATGCTTTGTTGCAGAAGCTTTTTCCTGCGCTCTGTTCTACAAAGCTCCATTCCTACTCACATTTCCATGCCAAACAGCTCAGCAAGAACCAGTCAGGGAATCTGACAAATGCTGGGAATGATTCTATCTTCCTTCACTGCCAGTGGAGCACTCATTCTGTGTTCAGGATGTCAAATGATGTGTGCAGGCAATAAGTTTGCATCACTAGCACTTGGTAGGGGGAATGAAAAAACAAACAGTGCCTGGTCTCTGTAGTTAAAGTAGGGGAGTAGATGTCTCAAATGCTGCTATCCAAAGCTTGTTAGAATTTTCTAAGAAAATAAAAATTTATTTCTACCTTATTTACAAGCCTTTCTCCATTCATTTCCTAGCCAAATTTGAAGGCAACATATGTGTTCTTATGTAGTGAATGGTTATCACAGGTACACTAATCTCACCTCTCTTATTCTAGGGCAGTTTAATGTAGAAGACTTATGAAATGAACGCTATCAGGAAGAATATTATTTGCTATTCAAGGCCTGATTTTACAACATAGTATTCATGTAGGTTCAGCTCTACTGACCTCCCTTGGGCTATTCAGTTTTTACACTGGTTGAAGCAAGAGCAGAAGGTAGTCCTCTCTTTGTATGTTCTCAGCATACGTTTCCACCTTCTTAAACATCTTGTGTATGTACTTGTCTGGCCTATTTTCCCCCTTTGCAGAAGACTCTCTCTTCCAATGGGAATTCATTGTCTAAAGCAAAGGCTGCCCATTGCCCTTAATGCCTTCAGTGAGGAAAAAAAACAAAAAAAAAAAAAACAAAAAAAACCCCAAACAAAAAAAACCCACAACCAACCTATAGATTCAGAAACATTTTTTACTGAATCTGTTTAACCCTGTGCACCTTTTTAGCAGTTGGTCATTACAACGTATGCAGACAAAACTTCTTGCACTAACACTCATAAGGCTGAAATTCTCTGTTGGGATCTTTGGGAAATACTCAGCTCTGTTAATGTTTTCCCATGACAGATCTCTAGAATCAGCAGGACACTCATGTAATATTACACTGTAGGTACGAAGGACACCATAATTCTAGCAAGATGTTTTCAATAAGCCAGGTCTCAAGAAGAGATACAAATCATCGTTATGATGAAGAGCAGTAAGGACATTAGTCAGAAATGCTGGATTTGTAGGTGTGCACAGCTTTGGAGGGGCTACCAAAGGGAAATGCCAGTAGTTTGGCAGTTACACAAATCTGCACCATATTTCTTTTGGTTAGCAATGCAGAGAGAATTGGAGGAGAGGAAATGGTCATTCATAAGGCAGCTGGGAAGTGCAGGCTTTCTGTCTTGGCTGCGTGAGTGATGTTCAGGTCTTCTTCATTTGAGTGAGAGTCATTTTTATGAAACAAAACTCCACTTTTATGATTTATTATCAGTGCTCTTCCCAGGAAGTATTCTATTTTCTTATATTAATATATTATTTTCCTGTTTCTTTTTCTCGCCAGTCAGATATATGGGGACTGTTCTTAAATGTTATAATGTTCCCTTGTCCGTTATTACAATTTTTAAAGATAATGTTTCTGTAGTATAGTTTTAGCTTAGTATTTTCTGTGAAGCATAGCAGGATAGCAAACGGAGTAAGGTATCAGTTTAGGTCTTCCCATTTCTGGCTTGGATTATAGGCCTAAAAGCTGGAAAAGAGACTGTGACTCTGTCCTTGCACAATGTGATGGGAAACAGAGTGGATTTGGAGGAATGATCAAGTCTGTTTCTCTTCCTTGTCAGCTATGGCTGCTTGTGAGAACTGCATCTCCTCTAAGGGGCAGTGTAAATGAATCCTGAGTTTCTCCTTGGATTGGAAAACATATTTTTCTACTGGGTCCCTCATGGGACAGCCTGCTTGCACGTTGCCTGTGTAATTGGATTGATTAAATGCTTTTGTCTTAAGCAATTAATAGTGTTGCTATAAGACTAAAGCAATCTAAAAATGCTTATAGTTCATACATTTTCTTGCTCTCATTCTATCTGTCATCTGGTAAGCTAGACTGGGGAGCTTTTTCATGTACTTGTTTTGATCAGCTATCTGGAAGAAGCCTGTATGTAGTATTGATGTAGAAGTGATATAGTAAGTTGCATAAAGTTTCCCCTATTGCATCTTAGGGAGAAAATAAATATTCCGGAGAGTGGAGGTTATGAGTCCCAGTGAAAAACAACACTTTAGCCTAACTGCACATACAGGCTGGTAAATATACTGTGTTCTGTCAAGGAAGGAGAACTATAAATGCATATTAGCTGAATCTATGCCAAGCAGTATGACTGCACTTGAGTCGTCTCAGTGATAGAGAAAGTACTACTTCTTGTCAACATAAATTTTTAGATTATTGTCATGGTGGGAAAAAAAGAAATTGTTTAAACCTACTGCTAAGTTATATATCAGGAATACAAAATGCTGATTGCATAAATTTCAAGCCCAGGACAATTCAGAAAGATGAAATGTTCTAGATGTCTTGTGGTATCTCTGGCAATTATGTGCATCTTGTTTCTCAGAGAGGTTTATTTAAGTTTATGTTCATTTCTAGAAATGAGAAAGGGAAAGGTGTTATGTGGAAATTCAACCTGCCAGAGGGATGCTAACAGGATTGTCAGGGCAATTCAACTTCATTATTTTCTACTGAGACAAGTACAGAACAGAGAATTCAGGAAGTTGGTTTATTGTTTCATTTACACAGAGGACAAGTGATTGTGGATGCACATGGGGGAGGCTTGCCTGTCTGACAGCAAAGCAAACAAACAAGCGCCTAGGCAGAGCAGCTGAACATTAGGTAAGGTGAGCCTCAGGCTTACATCTGGCCTTCAGCAGCAAACCCTGAAGATAATGTCAGAGCTGTCCTTAGTTTAATTTGGGGCGAAATACTGGGGAAGGGCTTAGGCAGGGCTTGTAATTGCTCAGTCCATTAAGGTTGCACATAGCTGCTGACTGGAGTTATTCTCCTGTACGACAGTATCTAGGAATTACAGTCTGGGGTGTGATAGCCTTTCATTAACATCAGCACCCAGGATAATGATACAAGTAAAACTATTGTACTTTATTACGTTCTTGCTGTCATTTAATTGCTTGATAATAGCTTTTCATAACAATAGAGGCCTGTGGAAAGTTGGCTGGAGTAATCCCAACTGGTGTATTAACTGTAGTAAAGTTGCCATTAGCCGAGCGGGTTGTTTGGGGAGGTCATTCAGAACAGATGGCTATTATTTAGGGAAAATAGTTGCAGAACTATGTCTCACGAGAGAAGCTAAAGTTCCCGTATTTAATATGAGCTATATGAAAATGCACAAAAGGGTTCCCAGGCCTGGACACACAAAGGAAGCGCTGTGCTGTTGAAATGCAGTGCAGGCATTGTGACTAGTAGGTGCTGAGAGGTGGAACGTGGTTCTTGTCTTCTTAATGTGGTCATGTTTTCTTCTTCTAATGACCATAACCATCAGCTATCTACTTTTGTTTTGTTTCACGAGTAGGTTTTGCATGCTTATAAACAAACCTCACAGAGCGCAGGCGGACTACTACTTTTGAATAATAACATTAATTGATATTAATAATACATAATCCTTACATGCAAATGTGTGCTTACATATGCAGACATGGGGGTGTTCAAACATGGTGATGCAAATGTTGGAACATTGGTGTTTGTTAACTTTTGATGTTGAGGATCTCTAGTGGGATTTTCTTGTTATGAAAGAGCTCAAGTCTCATTTGATCACTCTGGGATGCACTTTTAAGAAAATTAATTAGTTGTAGCGGAGTGGACTAGGAATTTTATTTTCATGAGCAACGGACAAGCTGTTTTGTAATTTAGTTGTAATTTCTAGTGTGAAGATGGGTACACAGGAGGACGAGTGTAACCATCATTTTGTTACTGGGAGGTGAGGCAGAGAAAAAATAAGGATGTTTTCCAGAGAGACATCTCATACAAATTGAAGCGGTAGCTGCCAGTCTCATTTCTGTTCCATTTGCAACTCCCAACTTCCACTTAGAAATTTAGATGAATAAAAGCAAGTCAAAGTCCTGCGAAAGACTGTATTGAGCTACAAATTAATTTCTGAAGAGCCCGTTCCCTCCTACCCACACGTATTGGAAACAGACACAATCCCAGCTTCCTAAATCATTCTACAATACCCCCTGTAAGAGGCCCCGTAACTTCCCAGAGAAGGGATGTGGTCTTTCAGATTGCTGCTCACTGGAGGCTGCCTGGGTTTTGGGAAGGGCTGCATGTCCCTTGGGGCAGCTCTTCCATACTTGTGGAGTGCTGGGAAGTTGATGGAGAATGGAAAATTAAGGCTCTGACTTTCTGAAAAGAGGCACTGTTCAGTGCTGCTGCCCGATGGGTCTGCAAACATCCTGTGGCCCTTCACACAAAGGACAAAATATCTTTAAAAGCTGTTCTGTGGTTTCTAGCTCACCTTGCTTTTCATTCCCAGTTCTATGCTACTACCGGGAACTTTACTGCAAAACACCTCTTGTTTTAGATGTAGTTTAACAGTACAGATTAAATGCCTAATTATAAGTGTTTGAGTAACCCAGTCTGGGATTACAGTGGATCTGCCGTTCGCAGAGGTCAGATTGGGGATCACAATTTCTTCTGTGAGAAGGGTTAGAAATTCTGAGAGGAGACATTTGGTCTACACAGAACTCCTCTTTTGGTTGGCCTGGCAGAACTTTCAGGTGCCTCCTGGGGATGCAGGCCTCTCGGAGGGAACTGAGTTTTGCTTCAAACTACTGGAACTTGGCAGGGTTTGAAGGGAGCCTGTAAGTTTAGCTTTGTTGCCTGTTTGCAATCCAAAAACCAAACTCATCTTTGTTTGTGATTTTGTGCATAATACAATGCCTTTAATGAAGTTCTGCTCTAATGGTAAGGAATGTTAATAATATATAAAAGCCATTTCATATAGTTAAAAGTGTAGAAGAATGCACTATTTTACAATTATGCAGACAGAGTGTTGTTGATCTTGGAACCTTTGTCAAGGTATGTCAGTAGTAAACATACATGATCTCATTTTAACCCAGAAGAGTAATTCTATTGTTATGTTTACAAAACCAGAACTGCTCTGAAAGAGTGAAGTCCTGTGTTAATTGTACTCCAGAATGGGATCTGTTGGCTATTTAACCTTCCTTCCCGCGTCTTGTCATTTCTGCATGATGAGGCTCAAGTGAATTACCTCAGAAAAAGGAAATAAGTACTAAAATGACACCATTTTTTTGCAAAAAAAAAAAAAAAAAAGGAAAAAAGTATTAATTTAAAAGGTTAACAAAATAGCAGCGCAGCAGGAGCTGGATTTGTCAGTTATGCTGATAAATGGTGAATGCTATATTTGTGGTGTGGTGTGATACTGTGTGAAAGGTGTGCTTGTGATGAACCTGGCACTGTGGCTACCTTGTGTGCCAGCTTTGCTTCAGAGCAATACAGAAGCACTACCTGATAACAGGACTTGGATGCTCTGCATTCAGATATAGCTCAATGTACTGTGAAACAGAGATCTCTGTTGTCTTGCTGTAGTGTTTTCAGTCTCAGACATCAGCGTTGTTTATGCACTCCTCTAGCTGGTGTCTTCCTTCTCAGCTGCTGCTTCCTGAGCCAGCTCCAGTTTACCAGGGCAGCTATGGGTTGCGGAGGACCTTTAGGAACTTGGGGATTGTGACAAAAGCTGCTTGGGAAGCTGGATGGATATTGCTGCAGGCAAGCCACAGAATGGCTCTAGCATTAGGCTAGCAATACCTGAGCTTTGAGACTGGCTTAAAACTGGCTGATATGTTCAGCCTTGGCTGTGGGTTGCATTAATCCTGCATGACCCAGTGATTAGAAGATGCAGATTTTTTTTGGGAAAGGATATAAGTTTCTGAAAGTTACTCTGCTTGTGTAGGGGTAGCATGAAAATTTATCCACATCTCAATGTATTAATTCTAAATATTTGGTTGTGATACAAGGCCTCTTCTATCATTAAAGAAAACAACATGTTTGTGATTAAATAGCTGTCAAGAAAGCGAATGATGTCCTGCCTGTTTTCCTTTTCCTCCTTGCAATTTCTTATACTTAGTGTAAAGACTAGAAATCAGCTTTGGAGTGTGCTTTAAGAGCCATCTTTAAATCATACGGAGGTTTCCAGAGCATTTTAAAATCTAAATTAAGTGTGATGGCAACACTACCTGGAAATTGTTTTGCTTAGAAGTGAAAAGAAACAAAGAGTGTACAGTATGAGTTGTACATTCAGAAGGGAATTGGTATAGATAGATGGATCTGTGATCGCTTGAAGTACACAGTGCTTTCATGTGTGCTTGTGAGCAACCAGGTGCCCATGAGCAGCAGTCAGTGCAGCCTGCCCTGGCAGCACGATGGCACCGGTATGAAATTCTTTGCAATGGGTCCCCACATTTCTGGTTCGCAGCCACTGCCTACCACGTTTATCCTGCACATTTTCCATCTTGCTCGCTTGCTCTGCTCCTTACTGAAATTTCACAAGAGGAATTCTTTCTTTCTTTAGCCTCCAGATAGCAGCAAAATACCTGCTGTCGATAGGTTACTACTTGGTTTCCACCCTCCCATATTTATCATGCTATTAATTCCCCTTCATAATATTAAAAATGTTAATTCAGTGTTTGCTAAGTCTCCTGTTTCCCAGTGAGAATAAGGCCAAGCTGTTTAATCTTTCCACACAACCCACTGCAATTTTTGAGAATTGTTATCATTTTGATTACTCTGTAATGCACCTCCCAGAACAATTATAAAGTCTGTAAACTGAAGCTGCAGCAAGCTGTTTGTTGGAGATTCGGGCCCTTGTGAGGATGCCTGTGTAAACTTGTCTTCAGATGTGTGCTTTCTAGCCAGCTTGTGGGTTAGGTGTGCAGTTGTTTGCAAGGCACTGAACCTCTGAGGCCTTTACATATGGATTTTGGGGGGGGGGGG
>PPHD01011215.1:7359-18990 GCA_002909625.1 Bambusicola thoracicus | reverse complement strand
ATTTATTTATTTATTTATTTATTTATTTTCCTTTAGTAAAAAGTTGGTAATTTTTATAGCTAACAATAAGCAACATACCCTTGTTAGAAGATGATGAGGTTGGGAAAAACTGAAGCACAGTAGCTAGACGTGGGCCCTGACAGTGGGCACCCACATGCAGTGATGAAGATGACTGATATCACTGTGAAGCCACTCATGATTATCTTCCCACGGCCGTGGTGATTAAGAGAAGTTCCAGGGCACTGGAGGAAAGCAAATATCACTTCTATGTCCAAGAAAGACAAGAAGAGTAACTGAGTGAACTGTAGGCTGTTGAACCTTGCCTTGATCTCTGAGGAGGTGGTTGAGCATTTAATCCTGGAAATAGGAGAAAAATCATCAGGAGTATTCAGCATGGATTCCACCTGAGGGAAACTGAGTTTGACCAACTTGATAATCTTCTAAAGTGAAATGACAGATCTGATAGATGTGGGGAGAACAGAGGATGCTGTCTACCTGGACTTCAGTAAAGTCTTTGATTCTGTCTCCCACTGGATCCTCATGAACAAGCTACAAACATATAGTTTGAGTGGGTGAACAGTGAGGTATATTGAAAACTAGCTGAACAACTTGGCACAGAGTGTGGTGAACAGCAGAATAAAGTCTATTTAGAGGCCCATAACTAGCAGTGTATCCCAGTGGTCAACACTGAGTCCAGTTCCATTAAATATCATCTATATTTACTTTTTTTAAGGGCATGTAGTGGAAGGTCAAGGGGAAATGGTTTTAAACTGGAAGAGGGTAGATTTAGACAAGGTATTAGAAAGAAATTATTTACTATGAGGGTGGTGAGACACTGGAACAGGTTGCCCAGTAAGATTGTAGATGCCCCCGCCCAGGAAACATTCAAGGCCAGCCTGGATGGGGCTTTGAGCAACCCGGTCTGGAGGGAGGTGTCCCTGTCTATAGCAGGTGATGATCTTTAAGATGATCTTACAGGCCCCTTTCAACCCAAAACATTCTATGATTCTATGATCTGGATGATGAATTATGGCCTCTGCACACCAGTAGTTTCTGTTGATTTTATCTTTTTATTTTGTTTATTCTCACCCTCTTCACCCACTGCAGGTTAAATACCTTTTCCTGAAGAAGCAAACCACCCTCAGAGATGGGTGGTAATACCTGCAGGTAGGGGAGATAAATCTCTACCACACTAAATGCTGACCTTGTCCTCGCACGCCACAAGTGTGTGGCCCTCCTGCTATGAGCTATCTCACCTGATAACTCCAGATTATCATTCTGTAATTCCTCCCATTCTGCTGTTTACTCCCTCCAAACATTACACTCGCAGATGGTGAGTATCTCTCTCTCCCCTTTCCAATCATCATTTGGCCATGCCACAGCACACATAGTTAGTTCTTTTTAATCTTTCCCCATAATTAAATAAAAAGGCAATTTAAAAGGAACCGTAATAAAGTTGCTTATTTTTATGTATTGCAAACGATTAATAAAGAAGGGTGCCATTTCAATAAGGACTTCAAACAAATGTTCTTTCATCTCCCAGCTCATGAGAGTGCAGTTGCTGCTGGGGAAGAAGAGATCTGTTCTGTGTGCTGACACTGGGCTTTTCATTCATGGCCATTTTTCATACCTGCAAAACAGTTTGTGGACTCTTTAAGCAGAGAAGTGGGGGGAGGAGGGAGAGAAGGTTGATAGGTCCACATTAGCTCATTAAAAACTAAAATACCATTTCTATTTTACATAATTTAACATGGCAAACTATTAAAAAAAAATAAGGTGAAAACTGCAACCCCTAGGCATGCGTTTAAAACATCCTCATTTAGATGCTAATTTTGATTCCTAGTGTATGGCTGGTAAAAAAAAAGAAAGCCATTAACAAAGGGGCAGATTACTTAAAAGGCATTATTAGGCAAATATGTATGAGTTTTCTGATACCAAGTGGCCCTTTTATGACTGAATACAGCTGCTAAGTAGAGTGACATGGAGATATTTGTTTTAAAAGGAAAGAAAAAACCACCAGATTAAAAAGATATAAAAAACAATAATTATATAGAGTGTAAATCATACAGGTGAAAAAAAATACTTTAAAATGCAAGTTGTATTTCCTCCTTTAAATATTTAGAAATGTGAGGCTCTGCAGGTGATGTGTGTTACCAGCTGAATTCTAGGATATAGCTAACGTTTAGGTAATAGTGAAACAAATGTTAAAATGTTGCTATTTAATTCTAATCATATATTTTGTTTTGTGCATTAGTAAAACAGCATTGACAGAAACGTGAAATGAGGAAAATAACAGGCAACATGAGAGGAAAGTGCATTCTTTCCAGCTGAGATTGAACTCATGACTGGCAAAAATAAGGTTATAATGATATTGAAATGAAAACTGTTCAGACAGAAAAGATATAAGTAAATGTAGTGTGCTGTATAAATTAAATGAGTAATAGAGGATGGGCAGATGGTTGCTTAACTGCATCACAGTAAAAGAACAGTGAACAGGTCTTCACTGAGCGGTCTCTTTCTGAACCTGAATAAAATTTTCTTTAAGAGGGGAAAGGCTAAAGGAATTTCAAACCCTGAGAAGAATTGAATTTGAAAAGCAGAGCTAATTTTTGACTCTGCCTTGGTTGTCAAGGTAGTTGAGTAATTTTTGTGTTCTTTGTATATTAGCCAGTTAAGAATAAGGTGGTGAAGCCAAAACAGTCGATCACTGAGATCATTGCAGCTCCCTAGCAGCCATGGAAAAGGCATTTCTGCATGGAGAGTCCATAGCGTTCTTCACAAGCCCTTTTATTTGTATCCACAGGGCAGTTTTGATTTGTTAATGATGTTTAGACTGTAGAATTGCATCAGAAATAAGAGTGACTCTTTCCTTCCCTTCCTCAGATCATCCGTTTTGCATGAGACACTAAAACTCATCAAAGCAGCTTCTCTCTATGCCACAGTTAAAGGAATGACAGCAATGTAAAGCTAGAGTAGCTGTGATGAGAGCTCAACTCACCAGCTGAACCAAGAGAGAGACAATGAACGGTTATGAAAATGGAATATTACATGAATATAGGAGAATATATCCTCATGTGTTAGTTATCTTTTATATTTTCTTTCAATAATAAAACGATTGGAAAAAAAATGAATATTTAGCAGCTCATGTTGAAGTTCTTTGAAATGCACCAAGGCCATTAGTATCAGCAAAACTACATACAATCGTATTTAAATTGTTTTATTATTGCCTGGGAGCCTAAGTGAGCAGATAAATGATGAGTGACCAAGGAAGTCTTACCTGAAGTTAGATTCAAAATACTTCCCTCAAAAAATTATTTTATTAAAAAATTGATGTTCAATATTTTTAAAGCTTAGCATCAATAAGTATATCTGGACACAGTGCTAGGCAACCTGTTCTAGTGGCCTTGCTTAAGCAGGGGGTGGGCCAGGTGACCTCCAGTTCCTTCTAGCCTCACGCATTTTGTGATTCTGTGACTTATAACTTATGTTTATTTCTTCCTCTATTTCATCATTTTATGATGGAGCTAAATAAGCTGCGATTTCAGGAAGTGAAAAGCAGATTGGCCTAGCTAAGGGTTGCTCATGATTATCCACACCAGTAGTGCTTCTTTTGCTACTTATCAGACACAAACTGAAAAGTGCCTTAACAACAAATGTAAACCTTTTTCCTAGCACAGCTGTAATATGGAGTTGAAAGTAATTTGGCAATATATTCCACACAGCTGAATGCTGGCATGAGGTGGAGATGAGGGAAAGATGGAAGAGCTTATGCTACTGTTTTTAGTCTTGGTGTGTATTAGTTTTCTATTGCAAGCCAATTAACTGCAAGGTAGCAATGGTTGGTTTATTTATTTATTTATTTTTATTGAAAGGTTATTGTGGTTACACTGTAAGTGAATGTGAATTATTCCATTAGAGGTTTATACAAGCAATGTCTATTCTAACTTTTAAATATGCTAAGTATTTCAAATTAATATAGTGTAGTGGAATCCTTAAGAAATAACGGGTGTTCTCCATTTAGTATTTATTAAATCTGAAAGAGATATTTTATGTGTATAGCTATGGAAGAAGAAAGATAATGTGCTTGCCCACCAAATGAATGATGTGTCTGCATGTACTTCATCTCAGAAAATGCAGGATGTGAGACTTTGAAAGTGTAAGACTGTAAAAGGATGTAACTTATGGAATATAGAACAAATGTGAAAATTATAGTTAAGAGAAGAACCAGTGGAAGTGTGCAATAGAGAAACAAGTAGGATGACCAGAACTGAGCTAAGGGTGTGAAAAGAAGACGGATTTAACTTTAAGTGGGGGAAAATCTGACTTTGCTTTGCATCACCAAGTGCGGAGAGAGATGAGTAAAAGACTGTAACTCTACCCTGTATTTCTGTGAAGTTATTTTTGTCATACCACCACATGGGAATGGGTAATCAGTGTTTCAGACAATCAGACAATCACAATGTTGAGTGCAGAGGAAGGAGGAGGGTTTGATACAATAATTAAAAGAAGACCATTTAGCTATAAAATATTCCATGCAAATTTCTTTCAATCTTTGTGTTTTGGGCACTCTTCAAACAATGGCAGACAAAAAAAACTGTTTGATAAATTTATGTTTGGTGAGAATTTATATTGATGAACAAGCTGAATCCATGGTTCGTAGATGGGCAGCTCATTTGGCTTCTACGTTGTACACAAGAGCTAGACAACAACATCAATTCAAAGAAGCCAAGTATTTATTGTTTCGAAAGTACTGCAAAGGAGTTATGTTAGCATGTGCTTGCCATCCCAGACCTCTGAGATTTACCATTGCTCAAAACATACATTTAAACATCAGTGCCATTTAATTTAATTAAAAAAAAAATAATTGTCTTCCTCACTCTATGTGCGTGTGCAGGTTCTCCCTGTGTTGCAGGAAAATGGGAGGGTTTCAGAATAGGCCAAGAATAAAACTTCAGTTTTCTAGGTCCTTCTCCTTTCCTAACAAGTCATTCAGATGTAGTGGTTGTGATTATATGGATTGTGGCACTCGTTTTTGAAGGTAGGATGGACATTTTGGGGATTGGTCATTTATTTTTCTTTGGAAGTTTTCATTTTGGAGTGCTTTCTAGATAATTGTTTGGCTAGGATCTCTTTTGTTTCCTGGTTGTTAAGTAATTATCAAAAAAAGCTGAGTTATCTAGAGTGAGGACAAAAGAGTATATTATCTCTGCTTCAGGTTTGAGTGAAAAGGGTAAAAGAAGCAACAATTTAGCTGAGGCAAAACTAAATAAGGACGAATTAAACAAGAGGAGTGAAAACTAAATTTCACCAAAGCTGCCGATACCGATGAGTGATTACTGTACCAGTTTACAATGAAATATCTAGAGATTCTGCTTTCTTTCAGACTGCAGTTTTTATTTCACCTCTCAAATGAGGGGCAAGTCCTGGACAGGAGGTCATTAATTTTCCCCTTCAGTCACCACCTCCTTAGAGCCACTAGAGTTAATAGGGCTGCATATTAATCAGGGCCTTGAATCCTCTTTGTAGGAGAAAGGCAAGAAGGAGGGGGTCTCTGATTTTACACCATTAACTTTAGGTGACAAATAAAGGCTGTTCTTCCTGCTGGGCTGTCACTTAGGATGCCTGGTTACAGCTGCACAGCTGATATGTTGTTTTTTCATGTAGTGGTAAAGATGAAGGAGGGTTAGGGTAGGATGTGCTGTGCACAATGCAGAGCTGAACACAAGGAACACATTTGCCTAAAACCAATCTGCATTTATCTGCTTTGTGTAATAAACCGCTCATATGTGGACATCTCAGAAGCATAACCAGAAGCACCTCTGTACTTGAAACAAAGGATGCTTTTCACACATAGATTCTTTAGATTTCCAATTCCCTGTAACAGTCACAGAGATTCACCTGCTTGTCCTCCAAAAGTCAAAGTACTCTTTAAAAAAATCCTTTAAACTCTGTCACAAAGGCTGAGCCTGCGATGGGATGTGAATGTCCTTGGGGACATTTCCGAGAGGCTGTTGTCACTGCTTCCCCTGCCATGATGTACTCGTGCGTTGGGGCTACATAGGGTGAACAGAAGCACAGCAATAGCTCACTTTTTAAAATCCTTTTTGAATTTGACTGATTCTACTGCTGTTCTGTTTGCATGCAATGAAAATGACAAGTGAAAGGCAAGGTTTGGAAAATTCTGCTTGCAGACAGCTGACTGCTACCTCCTCACATTTTCCTTGCTGCAGAGATCTGGAAATTAAACTGAGTATCGAAGTGGTGGTTTTGATTTCTCATGTCAAGGGGTCTCCCATTTTTATTTTTTCTGTTCTAGAACTGGAAAGAATGAAAGCAATTGCTTGTAGTTGAGCTAGAAAATATGTAGCTTCCGTCACTGTTACTTAAAGAATGCAGGTATTTAGTAATCACCAAAAATAAAGCTGCTAGGGTAGATAGTCACAACACAGTCAGCTTGATTGGAAAAAGAAACTTAATGATATTCTTCATTTTAAACACATGAATAACACCACCCACTTCAATCCCAACTAAAGTCAATGTTGCTACTTGTGTTAAGGTTAGGTAAAACTTAATTGGGGCTACCCTTAATGTGAGATAGGAACCCTTAATTAGAAAAAAAAAAAAAAAAGATAAAAATTCACAGTGTCCTTACTTAAGTACAAGACAAAATCCTTTTACATTACTACTTTATTTACATTTAATTATTTTTCCTCAGTTGCCTGAAGGGGAAGTTAGAATTCTCTCACTTTGGAAACTGGAAACCACATTGATAGGACGTTAATTATAATTGATGATGGTGCTTACAAAAATACAATCATAAGAGTATTTTCCTGCTTTATATTTGCAAATTCCCACCATTTAAAAAGTTTTAAATTTTTTTTTTCTTTTAATGAAGGTATCATTTTCAAATAAATTTTACGAAGTTAGGTACCTCTGTTTTTTTTTCTTGCTCCCTAAAATAGAAAATAAAGTAATGTTAAGTACAATCAAACTTGCTTCATTTGCGTGTTAAATTACATTCTGTATTTAAGAATGTTTAAAATACATTTAACTGGAGCATTCTTTCAAAAAAGTTCACATTTCTTGTAAATGTGGGAATCAATATCTTATTTCATGTAAAAATCAGTTTCTGATTAAATTTATCTTCATTCTTGGTTTCTCTCCATTTTCATGGGAATTTTCAACATTTCATTATTTTTTTAATTATTATTTTAAGAAAGGCAATGACGTGAGGTTCATACTGTCATTGCCTCTTGATCATCCGTGGATGATAAATTCAGACAAGCAGAGGACATTAACCTGTTAATAGTACCGCCTGTTTCTGCTACAAATATAGGCTGGTAGATGAAAAGGAGAAAATATTGATAATTCTCCAGGGTTTGCAAATGGTGAGAGTGGAGCCAAAACTGAGACTGCCACTTGTCATGCTGACTGTTTCCATATGCTCTCCATTTCTCTGCCTTTATGTAGCTGTTGTCTGCTGGCTTCTTCAGCAGAGATTTTGGGGATAGGGATATTTTTACTGTTAAAACAGGAAGGTTCTGGTTCTGTGAGTGGAGATTAAGATATCACTTCAGGACAAATGCTCAGTAGTAAGCTGAGTATAAAGCTTCAAGTAGTTCATTTTTAGCCTCAAAATAATGGACAATGTGAATATTAGTCATTCTAATTCCAAAATTTTAATATTTAGGCAGGTTCAAAATCTGTTTTTATTTACTACTATTTTTTTTCTTTTTGCTCATATACATGATCCCAATTAAAGAAAAGGTCTCCTGCTGTTGATGAAGCTTTGAAGCTTTTTTACAGTTAGTTAAATCTGTTAACTCTTTTTGAAGTGATTTCATATTAAGGCTGTGAGTGATCATAATGTGTCAGGACAACAGATAATTCTGTTGTGCTTTAGAAAAGAGGTAGGTGTTTTTAATCTATCTATCTATCTATCTATCTATTTATCTATTTATCTACCTATCATTTCCTATCTCCTTTTGTAAGGGGTCCTTGATGAGAAAGAATTCAGTGCGTAGGGTTGACATACAATGAATAACTATTGGGAATCACTCCAGATTTAGTTCCACATGGATACAGCATTTATTTCATAGCTTGAAAGGCCTGGGATTCAAATAAAGCATTTTCCTATGGCCTACCTTAACTCCTTGGGCTCAATTCAGCCACACAACTCCTTTTTAATTGCTTCTGTAGTGTTTTAATTTCAGTGAGATGGCTAATTGGAGCTGCTGGCTAGATGCAGCCTGACCAAGCAGGTATGAGACCAGCAGGACCAGTTATTGAGTAAGAAAGGAGTGGCTGGACTTCTAGAAACAGAACTGGGACAATTTCTGCCATCCCAGTGGAAACTATATCTGGATATTCTGATTCGTAATTCTGAGAAAGGTGACAAAGTTGTTTTAAATATAACTGAGTTCTCAACCACAAACAATGGACAAGGGGTGAATAGAACAAAAGGTTTGTGGCAGAAAAGTGTTTCAGCAGCAAGAAGATGAAAAACGAGTTTCCTCCTGAGATACATGGATCTCCTAATGTCACTGTTTCCCTGACCTGAAAACTCACTTTCTGTGAATGTTTTACACTACTACAGGGTGAGAATGTTTGCAAGGCAGAAGCCAGAGTTGCAGGAGAGATGTGGAGGCTACAATGAGATATGGAAGTGAACAAGGGATTCAGAAGTAAATCTGGAAAACTTTAAGAAAGGACTCAGTGAAAGGAAAAACTGGAACATTTTGAAGTGGGACTGGAGTAACCACAGAAAGGAAAGAAATGGCAGCAAACTGCTTCTAAGCTCCTGCCAACCATTTAATGGAAATAAGATTATGCTTGGGTTCCTTGTACATGTTCATGGACAAAAAAATCAGGAAAATTCAACTGATTGCAGTGAAAAAAAATACCTAGGACAAAGATGTTTTTGTAAACACTTGGATGCTGGTTCCCATGACAGCAAGGGAAAGTTGGCCACAAGGTAAAGGCAGGAATGTGGCAGTGATATAATTGCTCTTCTGGATGTGGGTACCAGACAGTACCATGACACAGCTACAGACCCATTAGACCTTTATTCCCCATGAATTTACACTCAGAGATGTTAATAACTCACTGTTTTTAGTTTATAATGCAGAGACCTAAAGATCAAAAAGAGAGAAAATGATGATTTAGAAGCTGATCAGTGTCTGGTTGTCAACTGCACCATTCAGTGATGAGCATTTCAAGGTGGAGCTGCAGGGAAAGTGCCAGAGGGAAAAATCAAAAGAGGGGAAGAAGAGAAATAAGAGAGGAGAACAGCAAGTAGGGGTATGTCTGTGAGGAGCGGTCAAAGTGGCTGTCCTGATGTCTACCCCATTAGCAGCATGTCTGGGACAAAAATAACAGCTGTAATAAGACCATATTATTCTACCACATCTTGCTAACAGACCAGATTTCAAGAACAGTCTTTCAGTTATAACTACATGAATGCCTAAAAAAATAATTAAAGTATGCAGATCCACAGAATGTATAAATCCTGATCCAACCAAACACTTTCCCATATGTTTAGTTCTAATGAAGTAAGCATTCGCAGCTGCGGTGACTAACAATATTCTAGATATCTGTTATTCTGAAAACGTGGCAAGTAGTCTGAGAATGGTCATTAATATGGCATCATAACTGCATCTTTTTTTTGGTGTAGATTTTTCATAGTTTAAAAACATTTTTGAAGAGATTTTTCCAATGCAAAGTATTTTAATTTGATAAATGGAACCATTTCTTTTTATTTAGAAACAAATTGTTCAACATTTTTTTTTGGTTCTTTCCATCTCTTTCTCCTTTCTCTCCCACCCAGTTTCTTGTATAGCCATTTGGTGAGGCTGGTATAGCTTTATAAAACACTTTCATCTTCAGTAACTTTTTCTGAGAAGACAACACTTTTTATGAGTTAAAGTCCAAAATAACTGTTTAAGAATGGGATTCAAGGCAAAAGAGAGAATTTTATGGTCTGGAATAAAGGCAACATGGGCAGATCAATAGGAATGTGGCAGCTTATCTCCAGTGGATGCAATAAAATGTGTCTGCTGCCCTGTACTATTACTCAGTCAGCATATGGAACAAATAATTCACAGAGATCTTATTTTTAACATATTCTAAAATGCTTTTCAGCATATTCCTTTGACTTCCTATGGCTTATAAGGTCAGTATTTCTTAATTCAGTATTGGAAGTCTATCTTTAGAGGCCTAGGAGGGGAAGAAAAACGGCAGATGAGAAATCGAAAGTGCCTATTTTATAAACATAAACTATTTCAGTTTTAGTGTCCAGGAATCATGGATAATAACCTTGGGCTAGAAATGGAGTGCCTTGTAACAAGAAAAAATGTAAGTCTCTTATTTTTAGCCTCAAGGAGTCTCATGGTTCATGAGATAACGTACCCTTAAACATTTCGTAGACTTGAAGTTATTTGTGCTGAGGACAGTGTGATTCCTGTGATGAAACTCTATGTTTGAAAAAGAATACCATTTTTAATGGTACATATTCAAAGCTCCTAAAAGGTTTGGATGGGACTGAGTAGTCTCAGGCAGAGATGGATTAGTGGGCAGAGTGAAGGAGAGGCATGATTAATGCAGCTGCATTAAAAGATGCATGATAAATGCAATTTATCACATGGCTATCACCATCATACATGTGCTATATAATTTAATATTAAATAATAGTAGGAGGCTTGTTACCAAACGGTAGGAGCACGGACGAGGGAAAGGGTGATTGAGAGGTTTGAGTTAGAAGTGATGTATTCACTGATAAGAGTGTAAAGGATTATAATTGTAAAGGGGCTACTGGGTAATGCAGAGTAATCAAATATTGCTTCTTACATTAAAGTGATTTATTGTTCTTTCCTGAAATTAAAGCTGCTCAAGGCATTTTATGCTTAGGAACCAATTTTTGGAAAGGACTTATCCAGTTCTAAGAAGGAAAAACATGTAGGGATGAATAACCCCACTCTACATAATTGTTCATATTCCTGTTACATCCCACAATTTCATGTGAGAAAGTAATAAAAATAACAAGAAAATTGTATTATAGTGCCTGAGCCTTTCCTCTACTTAAGTAATAAAACAGTAGGACACAGTTTTGTGGGATGTTACTGAGAATAAGTAGTAACTTTAAAGCTATCTTTTTTTTTTTTTTTTTTTTTTTTTTGACCAGCCATTTGCCTGTCTGACACGAGAAGGCTTGCATTTAATTGTCTCTTATGCAACCAGATGCAACTATTTTGCCTTGTTTGAAGATCTATTCAGACTGCTTCAATGTTCTTTTGTTGACATTGTTAAGCTTTCTAGTGAAAGTCAAGGCATATATTCCTGTTTTGATTAAGAGGTGAATGCTTTATTTAATTCAGAGTGTAGCTTGGTACCATTCTGTTGGGATCCTGAAAGAGCAATAGGTAATACTCTTTAGTAGCTTCTTAAAAGAATGATAAAGATGCCCTATTCAATCTTCCTTTCTATCAGTAAAATTTTCATCTGCAAGGCAAACACCTAGGAGGGAAAACACCACTGCCTTCCTGGGAAAGGTCCAGTGGTATGTTCCCTCCATTATATGGCAGGACATGAAGTAAACAGCTCTCAAGAAACGTTTGGATATTGTGCTGAGTGATA
>PPHD01011214.1:0-10491 GCA_002909625.1 Bambusicola thoracicus | reverse complement strand
TTTTTTTAAAGTAAATGGATTTCTAAGTAGTTTGGAACTTTGGTATTTAGCCTTGTCTTGTATAATATTTGTAATGAAGGAGTCTTTCATCCTATGGATACACTCAAGGCAGAGTATTTTTTTTTTGAACATGTGTAATTTTCTGGACTTTCTTTGAATAAGTGATTTCCCAGGTTTGTGATACAGTAAGGGAATAGTTCATTTGGAAGCTACTGAGCAGTGTTCAGTCACTTTTTTTGCTGCAGCTTTGCAAGGCCTTGTTTTGTCTGCAAGTCAAGATGATGCAGTTCAAACATTTGCCAAGACGGTGTTAGATGATGAGAACTTAGATACATAAAGCTGTTTGTACATTTATGTGTGTGTCTGTGTATTCACTACAGATAGAAAGCAAATTTAAAGCATCCAGAACCTGTTAGGATGCAACTTTTCAAAAGAACCATGGTGGTTTAGGAGGTTTTTATTCAGCTGTGCCTTAAAAATTATTGTAAATGCTGTTCTAGACCTGCATTCTATCACTACATCAGTGAGTTTTCAACTTAGAATTTGTTAATAAGTAATTTCACTAATGATTATTACTGTAGTCAGCGGTGTGAACCACAGAATTGTTTCTCACCCTGAAGTAGCATATGTCAGCACATAAAATTGGCTGTTAGGGATGTGATTCACTTTCTATTAAATCTTTTAAAACTTAATTTGGTACTGATAAATTTATTCATGTATTTGAGCTATGTATACTTGTTTTCACAGCTGCACTGCATACATGTTTTTAGGATATTACAACCTTTAAAAGCTTATTTGTCAAGAAAATTGTTTTATTACTTGATTAATATCTGTGATATCCTGAGATATGGGCATGTATTTATTGTTTATTTTACTGTGAACCTTAGAGGCCTCGTGGTTCCCTGCAAACCCTTCTTGGAGCTGTATATTTTCTTGTAGTCATCTACAAGTGTTCAGAACAACTCTTTGGTGTGAAGTGCTCTGATGGACTGTAAATCCATATATATAATCTTTCCAAGTGGGCTTGTGGAGTGCGAGAGAAGAAACTGTTTTTCCGGATTCTTACATCATCTTTACTCATATAAACATTCTGAATTATGGGAGTTACTGAGTGTCCAAAGTGGCCATATGCGCTTTTGGTTTCTTGTCTGCTGATTGCTTTGTGTGATTCCTAAAACATTTATGAACTGAGGAAAGAAGCTTATTAATGTTTCATGTGACTTAGGAATGTTTTCCTGATGAAGGGCTTATTTGTGAGTATCTCCTGTTGAATCAGATAATAAGGACAGGAAAGACTATCTAAGTCAGTCAGTCAGTCAGACTTGCTGTGTTTTGCAGGGCCATTATGCAGATTCAACTAGCATTTTATTTGTTATGGTATACTAAAAGTGACAGATCAGTAGCTTTGAATAACTTCCAGTTAAATAGTGTAACCTAATTTTACTTTAAGGTGCTGAAGCAAGTTTCTGCAGCTTTGTACTACATATTAATGTAGTGCCCTCAAACTCTCTGAATTAACTAGTGCATAAACTTTAAACTGTGTTACTTCTTATGCCACAAGTTCTTGGATGGATTTCTATCACTTGATCTGTATATTTCACATTTTTTCCATTAAGATCCAGTGCTACATTTCATGCCAGTGTAACTACTTGAATAAAGCAAAAATAGTATAAATAGTATTTCTGTTTATAGCAATACTTGATCTTTTTTTTCTGAACACAAGGATTTTCTTTTTAAATACAGTCTCACCACAGTACCTGCAGCTGTTCAGTGTTCCCATTTCTCTTGATCATTATAATTCAGCCATATGATTGTAGTAGAAAGTACACACAGATTAATTTAACAATTTTAATTTCCATTCTTGCTCAAAATCTGTTTAATCCTCTTAGCAATACCAATCAGTTAAATGGATATTATTGTGGAAAAGCACCCTCAAAGAGTTTATTATTACATCTCAACCCCATCTGCAGTGCAGACCAGCACTATATACACGTACAGCTGCATCTACTCAAGTAAACTAGCGCTGTTTTTGTGTTCAGAAGTGCTGAAGCATTTTTATGTGTCTTTGTTTACTACAGTTCGGAGGCAGTACAGATAACAGTAAGCCAGCTTAAACAACCTCAGCTACATCAGCCTTTCTTTAGAGGCGCTCCAGTCCTGTCCCTTCTCTGGACCTGCTCCAGCACCTGTATGTCTTTCTTTTTCTTAGAGTCCCAGGCTCAGATGCATTACTCCTGACTGGGCCTCACAAGGGCAGAGCAGAAGGGAATAGTCACCAACCTTGCCCCGCTGAGTACCCTTATTTTGATGCAGCCCAGATAGTTACCCTTCCAAGCACAAAAGCTGGCTCATGTTCAGCTTTTCGTCCAGCAGAACCCTAAGTCCTTTAATCTGCTTTCAATGAATTCTTCACCCAGTGTATGGGAACTGTTGAATCACAGCCTGAACCTCTGATTGACCACCTGAGGCAAGCGCTGAGTCAGCTGCAGGGGCACAGGTGAACGCAGTTTCACCTGAGTGACCGGAAGGGGGGGAGCCTGGCTGCACCCCTCCTAGACCCCATTTAAGGGCTGACTCCTCAGGAGGAAGGATCTCTATCTGGAGATACTCCCTCTGGGAACCTTTTGGCGAGCCCAGGACACAGGTACTATCTTTATATCATTTCTATTTTGTAACAGCACAATCTTTCCTATCCAATAACTGTTCACGAGGGCCCAGTTTTCAAACTTTGAATGGCATCCCTTCACTCTCTTATATGACCTACACCATTCAGATTGATGTCATCAGCAAACTTGAGGAATGTGCACTCGATCCCACTGTCTGTGTTACCGGTAAACGTGTTGAAGAGCACTGTTTGCAAAACGGACACCTGCGGTGAAAAGTTTGGTGAAACATTGTGTATAACCTTTGAAGATACTGTTGCTTGCCAAGATACATATGGGAAATCCTGTGCAGTTCACTTTGAAACACGGTTTTCTTTATTCTCAAGGATAGATAACCCTGACTGGAGATGTTTTTATGTTAGTAAAGGGGAGGATATGTAACAGAGAAATTTATTATGGTAAAAAAACAAACCAACAACAACAAAAAAACAACAATGAAAACCAAAAAGCATAACATCAACCAGCCAAACCAAAAATGCAGCTAGTATTCAGCACTGGTAGTCTGTTTGAGAGTTGGGTAGAAAGGAGAGAGTAGGAGCTAAGAACGAAAGGAACACGTTGCTTGATGTTTTTAAAAAATAACACACTGATAATACAGCAGGTATATTGGTAGATATTCTTGAAAACTAACTTTTCTTTTCACTAGTGAGCATTCTCTGTAGCAGCTGTGGATAGCTGTAATTTACATCTATTAAAGGAAAGATGGGACATCAGTGGGAAAGTACAGTGTCTTCAGGTGCTTGAAGTGAAATGTGAATGATGACTTGCTACGGGTCATCCTCGAAGAAGAAGAAAAAACAGCCTTGAATACAGAGGACTGTCTTTACTGTAGGACTGTTATGTTCTAAACCAGTTGGAGTTTCAGGAAGCTTTTGAGCAGGGTAGTACGCTCCGTCAGGAAATGGAATTAATTATATGTTGAAGTATTTAGAAATAAGTAGGATCTTCTTGATATGGGTTAAGCTTACTGTTTTTACTACATTTTTGCAAGTACTTTTTTTTTGTTGATATTTTTTGTTATTTAACATCAAATGCATATAATTAATTAGATATTATACCTTTTATGCCAGCTTACTTATATTCCGAGTATTAATCTATATTTTATTTCCCTTATTATTTGTCTGATTGAGAAATGAGGTCTACACAGTGAAAGTGGTCTTTGTTTTGATATATTAATAAGCACAAGGACCTCTTTGATTCTGTTGTTTTCCATATATAAATTATATATATTGTTTCAAAAATGAAACTCAAGGGGGAGCTAGACAGTCATTGTGAATTCACTGGTACGCACTCAATGATTTGCTCTGCATTTGACATTCATTTCTGTTTCTTTTCCATTTATTTTCCAATAATGTCACAAGGTACATTTGAACTGTTTTTTTCTCTTTCCCTGGAACAGTTGGTGTGTTTTCTCTTCTGATTATTTTAATCTACAAGACTGCAGTATATGAGATATTTACCAAACTACTTAATTTCTGGCAATGCTTGCTACTGTGTGCAATTCATTTAATTCTCAGCTAAAACTGTAATGAAAGCAAAGGCTCTTATTTTATCTACATCAGTTATATAAAGGTGTCTTAAAAGAGGTTGAGAGATGTTAATGTAAAAAAATCTAGTTTCCCTTGTAGATCAAAGCTATTAAATAGTAATAATTCATAGTAGATTCATACCTTATTGGTGTCGGCATTATGCTGATCGACGCAGGGTTTCTTTAGCAATTCCTTAGCTGGTGGAAACAATCTGGGTCATGCTCAGTGGAAGCTGATTTTCCTTTTACCAAAAGACATTTAGTGTGTTAATGCACTGCAGGGAGAGATTTGTGACTTCTTTCACTGTGTTGTCACTGTGCAGTAGGTGAAGGTGTGAAAGCAATCATCGTAACAATGAATCAAGTGTTTCTCGTGGGGGAAGCCCAAGAAAGAAAGGAAAGTAAAACTTCAGTATTGCTGACATGTGGGCATACATATTGCTATTAAATACACATATCTGGGGGCCTTTAGAGAGTTTTTCGTGTGTGATATTGCTTTTCAAGGCAGTAGATGAATGTCAAAGTCAGAATATGTAAATTCATGCTGAAACTTGGCAAGTTCATGGAGAATATTCTTTTCAAAAACAGTCTAAAACTTCTGGCTCTTAAAATTAAATTTTTTGGGTAAAAGATGTGTTTACACTCTGTTCGCAATCTTCTTCCTGCAGCTGATATCAAGCTCTGTCCTTGTATCCACACTCTTCTAATGCGCAGGGAAAGTAAGAGAACATCTCTAGTTATTTGTTTTGCTGCACTTAGTTGGGAGCTGTAGTGTTTATTCTGCTTAATATATAATCTTTTTTTATTTGCTTGCCTCCCTTGTTTATAGTTCATATAAGAGTTATTATCACAACCAATTAACACCTACTTGAAAAAAATCTGCTTTGTATAGCTTCAGTAAAATTGAATATAAACCTATTCACTTTGTTGATAAACTCTTGTCAGTGACCCTTACTGTCTGAGTCTGCCTATGAAAATACTGTGTTCCTAGTTTAAGTTAATCACTGATTATTTGGCATTAAAGAATACTTTTAAATGTATGAAGCATCATTTAGATTTTGTGTTTAATGGTGGTACTAATTAGCAATGGCAGAGTGTGCTACTCTTTTTAAGTGTAAGCAAGATATGAAACTAAGGGATTGGAAATAAAAGTGACCTTCATTGTTTTGTAACGTAGACAGCTGGAAATGACCAAAGTCAAAAAGCACATTTCTCTGAGTCTGTAGACATAAATTTGTATCTGTAAAGACAGACCTTCTGTCCACCTTTTGGCAGCAGAATGTGTCAGCAGAAATTCTGATTTCTCCAGGGCTAAATAACTAGAAATGCAGTTCCTCTCCAAGGTGAGATTAATGAATCATGTTGACAAGACAGAGAGTCAAAATCAGGAGTTTAACATCTTCTGTATTCTTGCTTTTGGGTCTGAGCTTTAGAATTGAAAAAAAAAAAAAAAATTTCGGTGACAAGAAATAATAATAAATGCATAGTGTGACAAAAAACAACAACAAAACCCAACAACCTTGAAATATATATAACTACATTTACAATTTCATGGAATTGGCAGTTTATTTACTAGTCACTGATGAATGATCTGTAAATTCTTAGAGATGGTCTTTTCCATTCTGAAGACCCTAAACTCTCAAGCTCAAGCCTATGGTTCAACTGGAGTTCTTGCCACATCTCATTTAAATCAGCAAGAGTTATCCTTTGCCTAGAGGAAACTGTACTTATCTGTCTGTAAGACCTGGGTCTGTCTCTGTCAGTACACACTGCAGTCACGTAGTGAATGACCTTCAGTCATTGACTCCCAGTTATGGGAGTGCAAGTGTAGTCAATTTTTCATTGTCTGGCCAGGTTGTAGGCTGGAATGATCTTATTGGCTTACGTAGCACGCCTACTAAGGTTTCTGTTAAGGAGATATCAGAGCAGAGTATATATGGTCCATATCTGGTAAAGATTGTCAGTGTTTGTACTTGAGCAGCTGCTTGGATTTTTCTGCCCTGCACATATACATTCTCAGTTCAGAGATGAGTTATTTGCCTGGGTAAAACTGCTGAACCTTTCTGAGTTGAAGTGGTGGTATTCCTGAAAGGATCTTCAGGTATGATATCACAACAGCTGCCTCTTACCTTGTTCCCTTCTGAATTCAGCAAGTCTGAACAACACTAGAGCTCCTGAACTGTTCCCAGAAATCATAATGCTGACAAACCTATATAATGCTGACACCTTGCATTAGATGTGTGCCTGCGTAACAAGGTTAACTGTAGCCTACTTCACTGGGATATGCCTGCCATGTGGTAATTGGTAAACATAGTAATAGTTGCATTCCCAGGCAATGTCAAGGAAAATTTGAAATGATAGCTTAGAAAATTGTAGCATATACTGTGTTACTATTGTAGTTTAACTTAGCGAGTGGCTGATTGCCACACAGTCATTCAGCATCCCCACCTTCTTAAAGAGGTGGGGGAGAAAACTGGGAGGGGGGTTTGGGGGGAAGGAAGTAGAACTCATGAGTTGAGATAGGGCTATTTACAAAGACAGAGAAAAGGAAAAGAATAATAGTTATGGTTATATATATATGAATGTATATAACAAGTGATGTCCAAGCAATTGCTTACCACCCCCTGAGCAATTTTGACCTTGCCTTCTGAGCAGCAGAAGAGAAAAAAATCATCCCACCCTCTCCAAAATGCCTTCCTGTTGATTTCATATTGTATGGAATATCCCTTTGGCCGGTGTAAGTCAGCTGTCCTGATTCTGTTCCTTCACAGCTCCTTGGACCCTTTCCTGAGAAGAGCCTTGGCTTAACAGGCAACTATAAAAACTGGTACCTTATGAGTGTTGCTTTTCTCCTAGAGCCAAAACATAGCATTGTACGAGACTCTATGGAGAAAGTATTTCCATCCCAGCTGAAACTAAGACATCAATATGCAACTATTGTCACGTCTGTGACTTCTAGCAGAGTTAAGACATACACTGACTCGTGCATGTAATTTCTCCTCTAGTGTACAAATAACATGCTGTTAACAGTGATAACCACCTAATTTCTGATGTTTTTAATGTCTTAAAGTCTCTGCAGTGTTTATTTTGCACATTTGCTTTTGTAGAACCTCAAAGATAATGGAGCTACTGAGTTTCTGTTAGAGCTTGACCTCTGACCTTTTTTTTCTTTCCTCTTCAGGTATTTGTGGAAACACTAGACAAATGTTTTGAAAATGTCTGTGAGCTGGATTTAATTTTCCATGTAGACAAGGTACAGTGATGAGCTCCTGTAATATTTCTTGCCAAGTAAGATGTTTGATTCAACTGATGCTCAGTATTAAAATATGCAGTGATTCTACTTTTACTGTTAGCAAAGTCTAGACAGATTCTACAAAGAGGTTATTTTTAAAACTTGAAAGCTGTATGGAGCCCACTTTTCTATGTTAAAATGTATGTATGAGCTTTGTGTGGTGTTATTACACATATAATTATAACGTTGGAGCTGTGAATATTGTTTTTACTTCTCGGGGTAGGACTTAAATGATTTGTTCTAGTTTGTTTTTGTTTAGGTGTTATGTTACTCAGAACTGAAAGTGTCATAGGAGTTTTCGTGTTATGTCTGGCAATTGCCTTTCAAATGCTGTGTTTATTTAACTTAAACACTGTGTGGATCTTTTTCTGCTAAATCTCAAACAGACGTTATGTCTTTTGTTAAGCATTAAAAAAAAACATCTTTTGAATATTCCCGGCTATCAGGAACGAGTACCTTATTTAAGCTAGTTTAACAGTAGTTTTTATTTAAAAGGACTTTATCATTTCTTCCTGTAAGTAACACTTAAAATTTGAGAATTTAAATGTATTTATTCCTTCAGTTGCCTTCTGTGCCTACTATTACTTCCCCTGTCTGTGATCACCTTTTTGCTTCAGTGGGAAGACCTGAAAGGAAAATAAGAAAAATATCACTGCAAGTGATCTAAAAGTAGTAACAAGAATCTGAATTTACTCTTTGACTAAATTTATTTCAAAATCAGGAAATTATTTATTGAAGAGGCAGTTATACCTTGACCAGACACTGAAATGCAGATCACCTTGAGTAGGTGTTTGAACTGCTAACCTGTTTGTGACAAATCATTAAGATTTTCAGCCTGGCTGGAATGCTTTCACTGCTTCCAAAATGGCAGATAGAAGTTCAAAAGAACTTTTGAAATGAATGGCTTGAATATTAGCTTCTAAGCTTAAAGCACCCAAATAATGCAATACTCTTCTGGCAGGGAGTTTGATCTTTAGCTTAAGCTGCAAAATATGAGGGCTGATCTGAAAGTGGTGCCTCCTATTTTGCTCATTGGCCAGTGATGTCAGAGGTGGATGTTGGTGCGGTATGGCAGCAGAAGGTGAACCTTCCCACCTGTATTGATTCCATGTTGTTGCTGTGCAAGAGGTGACAGTAGAGGGGGAGCCTGATAGGATGGCGACTGACATGGAAGTGTGTATGAAGTGAAAGTGTGGAACTGAATTACTTTATGTGGAAAAAATGACACCCAGCTGACACTGACTGGTGCTTGCTGAACATTTATAAAGACCAAACAGTGGATGTGAGGACGGTGAGGCAGTGAGTGCTGTGTTTTGATAGTGACAACTGTGACATGAAGGACAAGCCACATTGCAGACATACATATACATGCATGGCTGTCATACCATGAAATGAAGAGCGTCTTAATCAGCTCATCCATGCAAATCAACTGATTATGACCAGGTGACTGCGTATTGAGTTTCAGCTTGGCTGGCTACAATGCATAGGAAACGATGTTGGCAGTGTTAGAATATTGCAGAATGAGAGGCAGGTAAGTTCCACTACTGCTTACACAGGCCAGGCTGGATGGGACTTAGAGCAGCCTAGTCTAATGGGAGGTGTTCCTGCCAATAACGGGAAGGTTGAAACAAGGTGATCTTAAAGGTCCCTTCCAGTGCCAAACCATTCTGTAATTCTAAGATTCTGAATATGATGAACATGATGGAGACAAACAACTGTCTTTCTCTCACATTATCAGATAGAATTTGCATGAAATAAGTTTTAAATTAAGAAAATTACACATTTTTCATGATTTATAATTAAATTATGGAACTCCATTGTCATATTTTTGTCAGGGCTACCTTAGTATTATGGTTACCATAGTCCTATGAATACATTCAAAGTTGGTTAGAGTTCTTAACCAGAGAAGAATATGACAAGGGCTACGCAGTACAATAACACTACAACTAACAGCACTGCATATTTCGGAAATTGCTAAATTGGAGATACGTAGAAGAAGGATATATCAGGATAAGTAATAGTTTTAATATTTTTTTAAAGTGTGAACGGATGGATTTTTAGAGCAGGATAATGAGCTGGATAGATTTTGTTTCAGGTTAATAATGTTTTTTAAGCATTCTTGAGCAAAAGTAAAAGTTTTTGCTTTCAATTTTTTTTTTTTAGACTGGCATCTTGGAACAGTAACAGTTACAATAAACATATTCTATAATGCTAAACACCAGATATGTGATACTGAATCATCTGTTCAGCAGTAATTCATGGTACTTTCCTCCAGTAGAGCACTTTCTGAGAGCATAATGATAATAAAACAAAAGCATGAAAGCTAGATTAAATAAGTTGTTTATGGCTGTGAAGATTGAGGAAGGTATTACCTTGATGTTTAGATGCATCACAGAAATACAAGTCCTTATCTGCCTACTGGTCTGCTGTGGAAAAGGAATTATGTCCCTGCTTTTCTGTCTGCCTGTGATGGTAATAGTTTATTCAGACAGACATCACCAACTTGATCATGAGCTATTTTGTGTATGTGAGAAAGAGATAACCTATTGTTTTCGTTATTCTTCTAATGGCAATTTCTACCAAAGGCTGGATATTAATGCCAGTCACATAAGTATATTGCTGTTCCTGTGCTAAGCAAGTGTGCTCAGTGATGTCTAGTATCTCTTTCAGGCTAAGTAAGTGGTAGTGGATAGAAAGTGGATAGAAAATGTGAATATTAATGGAATTGTTTTCTAAAACGTCTTGAAATTTGTTTGCTTGTGTAACTGCCAGTGTTATGGAAAGTATTTACTATGCTGGAGAAATAGTGTAGGTCTATGTCTGATCTGTCCTTTATGACTGATGCTGATGTGAAACTGTGTTATTCAGAGATTCAAATAATTAATCTTTTTTTAATTGGTTACCATTTTATCTTGTGTTATCCTATGTTGTCAAACAACAAGTCCGAGAGCCCCTGGAGAGCAATAATCAGCCAAGGCGCAGCAAGGGATGAGGCCACACACCCATAT